>OY735252.1:11494635-11747190 GCA_963457715.1 Argyresthia albistria
TCACTTTTTTTTTTTGTTATTAGTTTATCGTGCAATCAGTCTTTGACTATGAGCAGATTTTTTGAGTGATGGTGTTATGTAGAGGTAATTCCCCTTTGGGATTACTCTTTTTATGCCCTAAAGGCTGTCCAGCTCTAATATGTTACGTCTCTTCAGGTGCCCCATGTAGGAGGCAGTTGTCAGTTGGACTGCAAGTTGGTTTGGGTGTTTGGTAAGGCAGGATTTGTACTGTTTGCTGTAGTACTTTATCTCCTCCTTGACTGTGTTCATGTTTAGATGGTTGTGGACCTCTGCGTTTCTGATAAACCAGGGTGCGTTGGAGATTTGTTTCAGCATAGCATTCTGGGCTCTCTGTAGTTTTTGTATTCTTGTGTCACAGGCGGATCCCCATAGTTGTATACCATATGTCCAAATAGGTTTTAGGACGGATTTGTAAACAAGTAGTTTATTGTCCGTTGAGAGTTTACGAGTCTGCCTAGCAGCCAGTAAAGCCCCTTATATTTGAGGTTATGTTGGTCTCTCTTGGTTCGGGTGTGTTTATTCCAGGTGAACCTGCGGTCCAGGTGCATTCCGAGGTACTTTACTGAATCTCTGTGTGGTAGTTAATTTTCACCTAGTTTCACTGGTGGACAGTTCCCTTTGCGCAGTGTGAATGTTACATGAACCGATTTGGATGCACTAGCACAGATTCTCCACTTTGTGAGCCAGCATTGAACATTGTTTAGACTACGTTGAAGGATTTGTGATGCTTCTTGTTTACACCGGCTTGATGCTAGAATCGCTGTCATCAGCAAAGGTTGCCACAGTGACCCCTGGGTTCTGCGGTAGATCTGATGTGAATATTGTATATAGGATAGGCCCAACCACCAAACCCTGGGGTACGGTTCTATTACCTATGGCTAGGGCTTAACATTTCATGGGTGTGAACTGTCAAAACGGGCCTTTTATTTTGTGAAGACTTAAGGTACTTTATAATTTAATCTTGAATTATTACTTACATTACACATGCAAAATGCAAATTCTCACAGAAGGGGCTCTCTAAAACTTAGGGTCCAAATGATATCCAATAAAGAAGTCATGAATTATATGTGCTGCAAACATTGTTGGTGCCTATACAAAAGATTTCAAAATAGATTGTCTGTCAATTTCCAGAGATCTGAAGACTTAGCCGTGTCCAACATTGCTGTAAACCTGGACGACACAGTAAAGGAGTTGTCAGGATCCATTGATAAGATTATTCCGAGCCACAAGGACCTTATATTTAGTGTGAAAAGGGACCTTATAGACAACATCACACAGAAGACCACTACAAGTGCTGAAACTCAGACCAGAAGTAATTTTTGCTTTTATTAAAATATCGGTATTTGGTAGCAGTGAACTAGATTTATAGTTTTATATTATTATGTGAACCAAAGATTTAGCAACCTTCCTGTTGGTTAATATTACCCTTTGTACATATAATTTATGTGGCTGTGGCTATTTAATTAAATAAATAAAAATAACACATTCAACAATTTCTGCTTACCATTGATTGAAATGTTCATGGCACTTGACTTGTGATGGTCTCTGCGATACAGGTTCACCTAGTGTGGAGATCTCTAGTTACTATTAATAAAATTTTGTTTAGTAACCACATTTTAGTCGGTTTTATATTTGTACAAATTTTCTGGTCTTAGTTAGTTTATCCCTATGTATGTATAATAAAGATCACCTAAGTAGTGCCAATCATACCATTCTAATGAAATCCAGGTCTTCCTTACCACTTTGGAAAATCCTGCATCTATATAAATACCAATTTCTATTTCAGCTGACTCAAGTACCAGAAGGCCGCCTGATGATCCAATGAGAGGAGACCCCTTGAGGGTGCCATCGAGGCCCAGGCCAGATAGCCCAACAAGGCCTGATTTATGGTAAATTCAATCAATAACTTCAGTAATTCTGAATAATCATGCACAATTTCAGTTCAGGTTTATGTGACTGCACAATTTCAGTTCAGGTTTATGTGACTGCACAATTTCAGTTCAGGTTTATGTGACTGCACAATTTCAGTTCAGGTTTATGTGACTGCACAATTTCAGTTCAGGTTTATGTGACTGCACAATTTCAGTTCAGGTTTATGTGACTGCACAATTTCAGTTCAGGTTTATGTGACTGCACAATTTCAGTTTAGGTTTATGTGACTGCACAATTTCAGTTCAGGTTTATGTGACTGCAGAATTTCAGTTCAGGTTTATGTGACTGCACAATTTCAGTTCAGGTTTATGTGACTGCACAATTTCAGTTCAGGTTTATGTGACTGCACAATTTCAGTTCAGGTTTATGTGACTGCACAATTTCAGTTCAGGTTTATGTGACTGCACAATTTCAGTTTAGGTTTATGTGACTGCACAATTTCAGTTCAGGTTTATGTGACTGCAGAATTTCAGTTCAGGTTTATGTGACTGCACAATTTCAGTTCAGGTTTATGTGACTTACATGCAAACTTACCCTTAAATGGCCTCCTTTTTGCTGCCCTCCGTCTACGTCACACCCTTCTGGTTCACACACAAATTAAACTGTTGGAGCCTATACTCTTGCAGGGGCCCGCCTTACGTAGCGGCTGTAGACTGGTTAAGCCAAGGTTGGGTCAATAGCCCAGCGCGCCGGTCACCCCACACCACTTCTTACCACCAATGTTGTTTCATTTAAATATAACTCCTTCAACCTGTAGAAATACAGTCCACTTAATTTCTCACTAACTCCCTGAGCCAACATATGGTCATCCGGTTCGAAGGACCATATGATTAACACATAAGTTCTCTACATGTTTACAGGGCGTTCCCGGAAGCGAACCCGTACAACGTGGGTCGCGCGGACCTGGACCCTTTTGCGGTGGGCGGCGGCGGCATGCTGTTCAACCCGTTCGGGCCGCGCGGCACGCCCGAACACCCGGGCCTCGGCGTGCCGGGCGGGCTGCCCAGGTATGCCGCACTCACTTAGCTCGCTTCACTCGTGGTCGTCTGTATTATCTATTAGTATCTGTGCTTTTACTATGCAACCGATTTACGCGACCGAAATTCTGCGACTCACGACTCACAGAATTACGCTCGTCTGGCTTCACCCTTACACTACTGGGCCATGATTCACGTACCGAATCGCATGGCAATTGCTCTAGCGAGAGCGCGAAACACCGGGGTTGGGAGTCGCGTACAGGAATGGCATGGAGATAGCTATAGCGAGGCGCAAAACGCCTGTTTTGGCTTGTCTACGGTGCCGAGACTGCCGAGTCGCGCCGCGCTATTTTTGAGGTTCCGTACCCGAAGAGTGCCAAACGGGACCCTATTACCATAGATACTATACAAATACACATAGACCACCTAGAACAAAATATGACACCGGCGTAAACTGAGATGCTCCGGAAGCTTCTTTAGTTCGAGGCCATTATCGATTGGTGCAGCACCATCGAAAAATTGCAAATACCACGATATGGCGCTAAGATATACAGGATTTATTCTAAGATTAGCGCCACCGTCCGACTCCCACTTGGCCACTTGGCCGGTTTTTTTTTTACATTTTTACGTGACGGGAACCTGTACTCAATTTTATATGGGGCCCTATACATTCCACCTTATATTCCAACCTGCTTGCATTACATTGTTTTATGCAATAAATACGAACAAACACGGTCTCGTCATCGTCGGACCGTACACCTTCTACAGTAGTTGTGTTGAATGTCGTATGTTGTACAGTCAGGAGTCTGGGGGGTCACCTGCCTGCTTGGCTGACTGCACAAGTAGTAACTCCTAACTCATGCTCGATTGTTTCAGAGGCTCCGTGCCGCCCGGCGCGCGTTTCGACCCGTTCGGTCCCGTGCCGCCCGGCGGGGGCTCCGGCGCGCGCCGCCCGCCGCCCGACGCCGACCACCTGCCGCCGCCGGGGGGCTTCGACGACCACATGTTCATGTAGCAAGCGGACACAGTGCGAGGACTAGCGAGTTGGACGTGGACATGAAGCCTAGCAGGTGCAGACCACATGTTTATAGCCTAGCAGCTGCGGACTAAATTTTACATGTAGCCTAGCAGCTGTAGACGTTTTTTGATATACCCCAGCAGCTGCAGACATGTTCATGTATCCTCGCAGCTGTAAAGTACATTTTGATGTAACCACATTTTCGTGTATTCTAGCAACTGCTGACTACACATGTTCATGTACCCTAGCACGTGCAGACTACATGTTCATGTAACCTAGCACGAGTAGACCACCTGCGCAAATGTAGCCTAGCAGCTGTAACCTCATATCCGTGTGGCCTATAAGCATGTTATTTAGTATCCGTAAGCAGATCAAAAAGACTGGTATACTGTGTTTATCTTGTAAGAATAAATCAATACATTGGTCTTGTAATTATTATGACGTTTTTTTTAATGGACCGTATTGCTAACATTCTAAATAAAGAGGTAGGTACGTTACTTTCAAGCGCCTCCTGAACCAATACTCTGTATTATTAATAGTTTTATATCAATCAATGATTTAGACATGATATTGGATCGTTTATAGATGCGACGTTGCACGTTTAAATATTGTTTTGTGATATTGATCCCGGAAAAAGAGGCTGCCATTGTAAGCTCGATGGGCGGAGCTATAGATGGCCCAAGATCGGAAGAAATGGAAATCCGTGCTGAGAGCCCTATATCCCTGTTGACAGGATGAGCTAATGATATGACCCACTCATAGCTCACTTCCGCAGGAAGTTACTGCGAACATCAACCGACATGTCCGGAGTAGTGCCAAATGAGCAGGGATCGGAATTGAGGTGTGAATTTACCTAAAGTTTGCAGTGAGACATAACATGGAGCTGGACAACCACTTGAGTTGAACCGGTTTGAATTTAAACGGTTACATTTTGGGTTTTTGTTTAACCGTTTTTTAACCGAATTTAATTTTAACCGTTTTTTTATTACATGTTCCTTACATTTGAAACACCGAACTATAAACGTTTTTAAGCTGCTGATTCCCAAGAAAAGTCATAACTTTTTTATTACTCAAGTTTTCCAAAATGTAAAAAAAATATATACATACAATTTCTAGAAGCTATAAAATAAAAACAAACATCCGGACGAATTGTAAACCTGCTCCTTTGGGAAGTCGGTTAAAAATGTAATTTTAATTGTCTCCAAAATTATTAAAATCAAACCGGTTCAACTCAAGTGGTTGTACAGCTCCATGTTGTCTCACTGCAAACTTTAGGTAAATTCACATCTCAATTCCGATCCCTGCTAATGAGAAACTAACTAGAACCTGCCACCGAAGTGGACCTCGCAAAATCAATCAAAGTTAATCCGGGAATAGTGCTAAGACGCGTTCCATCTCGGTGTCAAAGTAAAACATCACTGTAGCTTATAAACATTTTATTTATGAATGTGACTGTTCCGTAGTTACACGATCATAAACTTCGATAATTTCCATAAAATTAGAAATAGAAAAATAATATCAAAGAGCTATTTTATCGGAACATTCAATAAGTAATTCAAGTTCATCAATACGTGTGGACATTTTACTGCAGAGAAACACACAAGCCAGAGTTCAATAACCAATTGTTAAGTTACTCTAGTCTCCTAACATTTCAAAAGCACATTTAGTTAATTAAGTAGTTTGTCAAAATTATCAAGAGACGTCTATCGGTTCAAACACAAAGTCATAACGAAATCATTCTATTATGTCTGATTAAATTATAATATAAATGTCGTAGCCTACAAATGATAATATACTTAGATACTTATAACATGATTTCACCACATAGTAACATAAAAATGGTAAGTAAGCATCCTAGAAGGCATGGCTTTACTGCATTGTTATTATTATGGAATATTGTAATTTATTATGTTTCCATTAATCTTTAAAGTATACCCGAGCAACTGTTTCAACTATGAACACAAACTGTGGCTTGCTTCTATGTTACATGTTCCACTAATACACGATACAGCACAAGGGTTAAATACCTTTACTTCGAACAATACAAATATTATAGCATTAAATATAAGGCTTCTGATCGTAGAAAAAAATCTAGTAATAAAAATTTATATATCAAAGTCAAAATTCGCAAAAGTAAAAGAGGAACCAGAATCATAACCAAATCTCTCCCGAGACGTCAATAGGGAATGTTCTACGAATCAAGCTGAGATGAGTAGTCGGGCTTCCGGAACGTGGTTCTCTGCACTGAGCCTCGGCCATGCCGTCTCCGGCCCAAGTGCACTATACTGAGGTCAAAGCAAGAGTCTTCAGGACCTCGACTCCGGAGTAGACCCGCCAAAATTCGGTTACAACAGTCATTCCTCTAAAAGAAACTCTGCTCAAGTGTTTGTCATAAAAGGCGACATGCTACGTTTAAAAAAAGTTTGGTTGTCCTACGCTCTCTTGTGTGAGTGTGTGTGTGAAAGCAGAGCTACATTCGCTGTTCGCCGCGTCTACTGCACGCAGCAGGAGTTCTTGTGGCCGTTCTTCTTGAGGCGCGACTTGGGCCGGTACTTCTCCAGGTAGGACAGCTGCTTGGCGTTGATAGCCCCGCGGCGCTGGCTGCAAGTCGAACGAACACTCATGTTAGTGTGCAAGTAGTGGGTATGAGATAGTTGTAGTCTGACTACTTATTGTAAAAGGTGCACGCAGATTTAGATATGCCGCAGAGGTCGTCAATCTTATATCAAATAGGGTCAAAGTCATCCAATTTGCGTATGGTTGACACTGACCCTTACTTTAATAACATTGGCTGGCGTCTTTGGACATTTACCAATGGGCTATAAATACTTCACACTTCAAGTCATACCTATATATTCTCAATAACTTCCTAGCCAGCCACTATAAGCAAAATATTCGTAACTTAGAAACATCTTTTCCTTTTTAAACAGCCTCCTCAACTACCCGAAGTTTAATCAGCCACTAGTGTGGTATCATATCCACCCTAGAAATACCACCCTAGGATGAATACTCGGAAATGTGGATCTCGGATTCCTCTCTGCCCATTACTGATTTTCGGCCACTTTTCCCAAGTCTCCTCCCTAGCAAGTGATCATGGTCAAGGCAAGGCGCAGTGTACTCACTCCCGGATAGTCTCGACGGCCTCCTCGTACTTCATGCCGAGCTCGATGAGCGCGATGGCCACCATGACGGGCGCGCGGCCCAGCCCGGCCACGCAGTGCACCGCCACCGCAGACTCCGGCTTGTTCTGGGCCCTGCAACCACAACCAAATACGGTTTAGACATTTATATTAGCTTTTGTTTAACCGCTTCGGTTAGGCAAAAAGAATATCAATACAAAACGGGACTCGTTACACTCGGGACTGAACTCCAGAACTCGCTCGCTCTGGATTCAAAAAAACATTAAAAATAAACTTCTGTGCCTAGGGTGACGGCGACGTCATAAGTATCTAATTGTTTTAACTGTCGTGGGAATCATAAACCCACATATTTATTGCTTCAGTAGGGGCTTTATGAACTTTGAATAGTATCTCAGACTGTCGGTTAATTAATACCTAAGTTGCGAAGAGAAACGGGTTAACATGTCTATGATATGGTCTGGAAAATTATCTACGCTAATAGTTCTGTTAATTTCAATGCGTTCTTTACTCAGTGTCAGATATTAAGTCGCTTACTTTGAAGGGGAATTCTGCCTATTACGAATATCGATATCTGAGCAAATAATACTCATAGGAGCTGACTGAAATATTTCGATTAAGTTGTATGTAATCGTTTAACCTCTTTGGCTTAAAAATGTTGCCGATTATGTTTCACGTGATGTGTGGTATACATAGTTTGCAGTGAGAAGAGCTTTACGTCACTAGCGATAACTAATTCTAGTTACGTTACGTCAATCGCTACGGCTCTGAAGACTTACGCGAGTGAGATTTAATAAAGGAAAATGTAAAACGTATACAAAGTATATACATAGTTTTGTTAATTAAAAGGTTGAGAACAGCTAGGAACTTAGAATAGTTACGTAGTTAGGTACCTTCGGATCTGATATTATCGTGTAATCTAAGAACCTACGTCAGAAGTTATCGATACAGGATGCTATAATGTAGAGACGTGACGACCTTTAACGATTGCGACGACGTAGTTGAGAAATAGTCATTGTTTCATATTAAGTATCTGCCTTATTGAATGCTTCCTATTCGTTCAATTGTAAAGAGTGCTACGAAAACGCAAGACTAAAAAGCTTGTCCCATAAAAATGATAACCGAAATATGCCAGCTTTATAAGGATGGCTCTTTTTCCAGTATTACTGGAACCAAAATATCTCTAAAATCATAGAAAGGAATGCCGCGTAGTCGCTTTTGGGACTATTGGATTCGTTTGTGACGGAAATTCTCTTGAGGAAACCTTATTGTCTGCATAGCTGCGATGATGGTCTAACTTCCTAACATCGCCCTTTCCCATATGGGGTGGCAGAGGCACAGTTTAGCCCATTTAACTAACTAGGTTAGCTCCCTGTTATGCAAAATGTACCGTGGAATGACTGGCTAAGCGGAGCACTATAGGTGTATCTAATATAACAGGCAACTTGACAGATGTCAATCTTAGCCTGTTAGTGAGGGGATATTGCTCATAAAAAGAATCGATTCACCCTTTTAACATTTGTGAATCGGAAAGATGTCTAACATTTTATTCTTGATTCTTAGTTACCATAAATATGGTTGAAAATGAAATAACAATATCTTTAAATGCTAATAGCAGTTATGGCGATGACAACTTTTCTGTTAGTTCAACTGAATAAACAATTTCGATTCTTTACGATTGTTTTAGTAACATCCCTAGTTTTAAAAAAATAGATTTTATGAAGTTTTAGGTTAGCTGTCAAGTTGCTTCTAAGCTGGATAGAGTATAACGCCGCTATGTGTTTGTGTGTTACGGTGTATATTTCGGATATATAATACGCAACGACAAATATAACCTGCTCCAACTGATCCTGCAAGGCAAGATCCAGGGACGCAGAAGACCTGGTCGCCCACGTACATCCTGACTCCAAAATCTAAGAGAATGGTTCGGGATGAGCACAACATCCCTATTTCGGGCCGCAGTATCCCGTAAGCAGATTGCCGAAATGACCGCCCACCTCCGATAGGAGATGGCACCCAAAGAAGGTGTACTTTGGTGGTTGTTAAGTTTGTGGCGGCACTCACTTGTCGCGCAGCACCTCGAACCACTCATCAACCACCTGCTGCGGCGGGAACGTGCCATCGTCGTACGCCAGGTCGCGCACCTCGATGCTCTCCGCCTTGAGCGGCGCCGTGTCGTAGCTCGGCTCGCACACGCGGACCACCGTGCACACGGAGTGCTTGCGCAGCTCCTGGGGGGACCACATTGAACAATGAACAACCGCGGCAGCTTGAGTAACCGTTGGACAGTCTCTTCGATCGATTGACTGTAGAGGACTATCGTCCGTAGTGGGCAGGCGCAGGGAGTTTGGCTGAAATAAGTCGCATGGGGCATCCGCGCCGAACTCGCACTGTTTGTGTGTCATTTCACCAGAAGGGTGCGACACTTCTACTTTTTGCCCCGCGCCTCAGAATGGGGAAAGGCGGGAAGAGAACAGGCGAACGGCAGCAAAACGAAGGCCGGACCAGCCATGTGGGGGATGCACCAGAAATAGCTGCGGGTTACATGGGTAAATCTAACCCGTTGGCTTGCTCCCCCGCGTTTGCCTCATTATGACATGAAGTCGGAATGAGGTTGGGTGGAGGTGGGATATGTCCTGGGCAGGCGCAGGGGAAATGCGCAAAGGTCCCGCTCAGATCGTCCGTATTGAGGTTTTTGTTCAGAATGGCTCCAAACTTGCAGAAAGGGATGTGTTTGTATGTGCATGAGTTCTGAACAGCGGCGGTGGCTAACTTGGACATAGTCCGACTACTGAGGTAAGACCTACTGGAAGATAAGTCCAGAGAATGACCGCAAACAATGGACGAATACGACAGGATATACTTGAATGCCGTACGTGAGGATGCATAATTAACAGTGGCATTCATGAGAAAGACCTCTCTTCAATAACAAGTTGCTGACGTTGAGATCTCTCATGCGTTCGTACGTAACACATACATCGTGCGTGATGAGAAGGAAATGCCACGGATGTCTAGTAACAGTTCCTCTCTGTGTTAACAATGCGATCGTCTCGAAACAATGCGTATTATCTTGTTTATAGCAGTCCTCCAAGTCCAGGATGTGACCAATTATACTCACAACAGGAGTGTGGGAGGTTGGGTATTCGACTAATTGATCGGTCACTGTGCCTTAGTCAGTTCATCACAGCGGTTAATTGTGTCTAACCATGTCAAACATGATAACTATCCTGGTTGTATATCAAAAGACTTAATTAATGCTATTTATCAGGCGCTTAGCTGGAGTATGGTGCGAAGAACCACCAAGTCAAGTGCATCTGGTGCCTGCACAAATGTGCAATCCAGTGAAGTAGACACCAGTACAGCAACAGTTTAGGCAAAGATCTACACAGTAATCAAGATCACTTTAGTTTAAATTTCTGAGGAGTTTGTGCAATTACCTGGAGATAGGACTGGATGGTCACGTCCGATGGTCGGTCGGTGATGAGGAAGCGCATGGTCTTGTACTCAATGAGAGACGGCGCGGGCCTGATGTCTTTCTGCTTCATGATGCCTTCTTGAACCTCTTTCCAACCTTGAACCAGTGCGACCTCGGCAGGTAGCACGTCACAAGCGGCGGGAACGGTATCACGCTCCGTCAGCAGTCACAACAGACAAATTGTCACTCTATTTTCACACAACACACAGCAGGTTCGTTACTTGTATTTAGAAAAAGTCCAATTATATAAAGAGAACCCGCATGGATCTCGCTTTCAACCGCTCGAGTGCATTCGAAGAACTCAACTTCCGATTGTGGAATGGAAACTAATATCAAATTATGCGGTGAACATAAGTTTGTGAACACTTGAGAACTTCAGCAAACTAAATGATATGCTCCAATTAACTGTGGGCTCCGAATTTAGGGTAACTGAAACAAAAATAATACGCATATTAATACTCGAGATGTCACATAAACAACGTGAGCTAAATGGAAAGTAGATTGTATTTTCGCGACAAAATCAGAGAGCAGACTGAGAGGGACAAAAAACTGGATTCAGAAATAGACCGTGCAGAGTGTTTGGTCATGTGACCGACAGGAACGGCCGGCGGTATTCGAGAGACTGTCAGAATCGAGATGCCACTGCCAACAACACAGAGACGTCATGTGTTAGCACTTCGATTAGGCTGGCTTTTACTCGGCAGTCCTGGATGCACAGAAAAACGTGATAACCGGAACGCAAATACGAAACCATCTTCACAACACTCTAGTTGTGTGTGTATTTTGATAATTATATATTTATTGTGGTTTCGAAGTAGATTGCAATAATGCGCTGTGCAAACATATGTCGCTCACGATGTGATTCTTCTGTGTACTCATTCATTCATTTCAAAGTTCTTTATTGTCAGAAATAAATTATTGAAACAAGTACACTAGTCTTTAAATACTTAGCGACAATACAACTATAAGGTAGGTTCGCTTAACAGGCTGACAGCGCCTTTTAAAGCTTAGGGCTATGGAAAACAAATATCTAGTTAAATCGTGATTACGGAAGATTATCATAAGTTGTGGTAATGTCTATTTATGGTATAGTACATTTTGTTGCCATGCGAGGAAGCCAAAAAACAGGCAAATAGCTAACAATGTTAGGTTAGGTTAATAATCGTGAGCGCAATAATGCGCTGTGCAAACATATGTCGCTCACGATGTGATTCTTCTGTGTACTGAACACATTATCTAATGACACAACAAGTCTGACCTTGTCGTGGTCAGTAAAATCACTCAGTCTAGTCTAACCATTAGCTTCCTTTGCATGAAACTAACTATATCTCCGTGAATCTATAATCAAGAAGAGCCTGCGAATGCATATTATATTCATATTCTTTATTGCACAGTAACTTAATAATAAAACTTAAATAACAAATAGTGCGCAAATGCGAGCTTATCTCTTAAGAGAGATTTCTACCAGCAAACCTAGGCATGACAGGAAAGCTGGTGCTGAGAGGATAGTCCTAGTGCACAAACATAAAAATAAACTGGATAAAACTACTTATACTTGCTATTGATGTATTAAATAAATAAATAATAGGTACCTATCTACAACCTAAAACAAAGATAATAAAATTATAAATTAATTAATAAATAGTATAAATAAGAACTACTTAGCATGCATACATACACACACATACATAGGTACATAAATACTATAATAATAATACCTACCTATTAAGAAAGAGAAAGGAAATAATTTTTTACTCTTTTCTTAAAAGTATAAATTGTGGGACTGTCGCCACCAGAAGTTACTTTTTTATACCTAACTCCGAAAATCGCAAATTGAGGCGATTTTCACATATTCCATCAAGCATCAAGCTTTGGTGAATGTGCTGATGCTGATGTGCCGTTGCCGGCAATATTGCCATTTGTCCGACAATATTGGCATATAATGTATGGCATATATTGCTCCTTGTATTGTATTCCCACAAAGCTAGCAATACTGCCTGCAACAGCACATCAATAGGTGAGTATGACTCGTACTCAGGTTGTGCGCCTTCAACATGACATGGCTCACCTCAGGGAGCGTGGTAGTAGCTTGTGCGCGTTGCACACTCGGGCCGCATCGGTCGCGTCTGTCCCACACCAGCTGTCTATTTGTGTTGGGCCTGGCAGTACTCCGCGCTGTCCAAGCGGAACTCCATCAATGTCGCCACAGAAGAGATCTCCAGCTAAGGACAATGGAGGCACGATGGTTACTATCAGCGACAGTGGTGCCGGCCGACGACATTTGTGAGACGCAAACGATAGTGAATCGCTGTCATACGATACTACGAAGAAGACATCAAGACTGTTTTGTGGCAGTAGTAGTTGGCCACTAGCCCGACACTCCTCCACCAAACCACACTGTCATCAAACTCATGTCCGCTCAAATAATTCCATTGGCCGATAAGAAAGTACGTTTTTTCGCGTAAAAGATAGAAATAGAAATTGTTTATTTTGCCTAAAAAAAAAAAGCAATACTGAGGAAAGCGAATGCGTAAGTAGGTATATAAGGCAAAAAAAGATAAATAAAATAGACATATTCCATCAATCATTTCTTTATCAATTAACATATCAATATCACTATTGATTGACGCTAAACTCATTGTTTTGTAATGTGATCATATTTAACTCACAGAATTATGCGCTTATAGCAACATTTCTCAACATTTTAATATCACCGCACACTATCACAAACTGCAGAACCACAGAATACACGGAGTTTAGAACAGAGCGGCAAACTTCTCCTGATGTACACAGAAACGGCATAATTCTAAGGATCCACAGAACAATGCGAAATGGAGTACAATGAAATTAAAACGCAATTAACACTTGCTAATGAAAACACAACGTTTTGCGAGCGCGTCGAGAATGGATCTCGAGAAGTCGACGGCGCAACAGATTTTGGCAAAGAGCGAGGCGTGGGAATCACTAAAGCGTCATATGTTTACGTTGATACCAGAGGAGTCAGAATATTGAGAAAATATTTTGCTAAGTACTGAAGGCATTGTTTCTTTAAAATATGGCTTGTTTCTGTCATTTCCTAAGTATAATTAGGTACGAGGACAGCAGACGAAAAATGAAAAATATATATTTGTCCTACTCATCATCATCGTCTTTTCTATTCAATCAAGCTAGTATTTTAGGAATTCCACTCGAGATGAATTTATTTCAGACAAAGGTATTAGGTATTTAGGTATTGAGAAGACAGACTTGGGAGGAGGCCAAACGGAAAACTAGACGTTGACGGAGAAGGGGAGAATTCGATAAAAAACATATTCAACTAAAACATAGAGATAAGAACCGACTCAAGAGCTTCAAGTCAAGTCAATACAAACAGGAAAGGGCGCATTAATGCTTCATTTGGACCAGTTAGGTCTTATCTTTTGTATTCTTGAACAGCGCAGGGATAAAGTTAGAGTTCTAATAACCCTATAGTTACACAATCTTGTCATTTCTGTTATTAGTGCCGAGACGGGGAAATAAAACGGCATGACGGGGCCGAAATAGACACGGATATTCATCATAAACAACATCCGAGCGGCATCGCAGAATAAAAATCTCTAATCTTATCTCTTCTTTTAGTTCCAATTTTATGGACAAAATTGATATACCTACGGGCAAGCAAAGGGACCCAAAATTTTGGTCACTGAGTAAATCCACGGTAATATTGGTTGATTTAAATTCGCAATATACTTGGCCTCCGCAGAGATCAACGACATCGAACTTTGAAGCCCGTCCTATGGCAAGGTCATGGACCCGTGTGATGTGAATGACTATTATCTTGCTGAACGATAAGGTCACACGCGCAATCTACTTACATCAAAATTAGGTTTGTTCAATAAAGCAAATTTATATAACTTTGTCTGACAAAGGATAATGTGGTACCTATCAGAGTTATGCTCGTTGTACTTCAGTAACCCCTAGTTTTAGGCTAGGCTAGACTAGACGGTCGACAAACTCTCTCTAGATTAATTTTACTGCCAAAACTTATCTAAAGAGACAAATTGCACGACGCACTCTTTTTCTTGCGAAAATGCGTCTTGTACAACCATCATACAAGAAACAAAATTGAAAACACAATGTAAAGTACTTTCCAATAGGAACTTTGATAGATCGGGCGTTTGGAAACTGCCACCAAGCATTTGTTTTTAAACTAATTAAACCAAACCAATATTGCCAAGCCCCAATTACACAAATTCATACAAATGTGACATCTTTTCGCAAAGGTACATGTGCTAAAGTTGTTGTAAGTGTCAGTGCTATTACTATACTATCTGCCATTGCTAACTTCCGGCTAGACGGAACGGTCGATAAATGCCGAACAAACCAGACATAGGTAGATACAAACATTATTTAATCTGGATAGAGAAGAAGTTAGTCTAAAAAGTTTTCAGTTGCAGAAGTGTCACTCACTACAGATAACATTATCTCCAGTGGATGCAGATGTATGAACTATAATGCACAATGATGTTTTGTTACTATGAATAACATTGGCAGCGTTATGCTATGAAGTATGCAATAGTATGCATATCAATGTTGATCTACGATGCTTCGTGTCATATGCAATGCATGCGTGCACGTGGCAAACAACGACATCGAAGGACATCGGCTAACCATAACAGACCTCAATCAAATTGTTTGACGGTTTATAAACAGTAGATGTTTTAGTTATTGTTAGTTAACTGTAACTGAAATGCATATGGCAGTTTGATTAATTCTCGAAATTTTGAATCAAATTTAATTGGTTGGCGGTTCTTAAATGTTCCATTTCATTTAACAATCGGTAAACAGAAATTCTGCGTTTAGCTTTAGTTTATACATAAAGATCATTACCAACCTTCCGGAATTTATCACATTGGTTAAAATGGTTTAAAAAAGTCATAAAGCTAAAAGTTATTAAGTTATTTGATCAGTAGATCTATTGGCAACTAGCCTACACTAGGAACCATATCGATGGGCATTTGAAACTTACTAGGCTAATGAAATTCTAGATAATGAGAATGACGACGTTCTATGTTCTAGGTCAGCTCGAGTTATATTTGTACTAGTAACTACCTCTATAGTTCTTGATATGGAAACCACCAACAAGGTCGACCAGATTCAAGTCTAGACGTAATACAATACAAGTAGGAATCATTAACGTCATTATCTAGAACTGCATAAATAACTCATTGCATTTTGTTCTGGAAAAACAATTCATAGACATTCGTCTCTCTTGTAGGTAGGTATCTTATATTTTTTTCTTTCTTCAATACAAGGCGGGCGTGTTATTTATCACGGTGGAATTTGGTATTTCTAGCATTTTTTGTCTAGCTGTCTGTACTCATTTTTTAAAGTAGTAATTTGTCCTTTCTGACATTATTGGACTAACTCGTGATCTGAGTCAGTATCTAACGGCCCTCCTATACAAAGTGAAACGCTAACCGTTGCGAAATGGGACGATAACATTTTATGTATGCGATTTGACATTTGGCTTCGCTAAGGTGACGTCACGTAGCGATTCCAAATGTCAAATCGCATACATAAAAAGTTATCGTTTCGTTTCGCTATCCTTAGCGTTTAACATTGTCTACAGGCACTGGTACTCAACTCAGTTTACTCTTGAGCCCTGTTGCTAGGACTGAATAAAACTACAAACCTATCATTGACATTTATTTTTTACTTTTTGTGAAATTGGTTGTTATTTGAAAATATTTAGGACGTTAAATAAAATCATATTTAATCAGTCATCTTACCTACTGACTGTCGTCAGTCTTAATAAATATAACTTTGAGGCATCGAGGCAAAATCAATATTAGTTTTTGAAATAGTACAAGAACGGTCAGGGACATTGTGAGGTGAATCACTTATCAGTAGCCATTATTATTATTAAAAACATCATGTCATGCTCATTTATCCGTATTTTATTTAGAGGCGGTTACGAATCCGGTGCTGCATAGACCAAGATAGAAACTGAGATAAGTAATTAATTACCTACGTGCTGTTATGGTGATGGGAAACATCAGGAGGAATCTTTCAATATCCGTTGGTGCGGAGGTGGGCTACCTGGTAACCTCTGAGCAAAATGGAGTATTGAATAACAGGCTAAACGAGGCCATAATAGTGCCTCTGCCACCCCGTATGGGAAAACGCGTGACGACATTGTAAACATCTATATATTTACATACCTACTAAAACTTAAGTGGTTATTGGTATGATGGAAGCAGAACATTTTCAGTTACGAGGTGAGAATAATTTGACCGTGAAACGTGACACTGCGCCATTATCATACTCATATCAGCTGTAATACGCGCAATACATATTCCAGTGCTTTACAAAGCGTACAAACCAAGCCGCGAAATGTTTTGGCAAGCCGACAATTATCTCTACCTGTGAGAACCACACCCACCATAGCAGTTTTAATGAATTCGGAATGAAAAATACCTACTTTGCTGAGTGTCTTTGTAACCATATTGAAATGAATACGTGCCTTATAATAGTTGTCATTATCGCTTGACGTCATACGTAGACTTGAAAAAATCGTTTGTTTAAGTGCTTACATATATAAAAGACTGCGAGTGCAGCGTGCTCTTGTCAAATAGCCCTTGGGCTGGCCCTGTGCAATACTGTGCATGCACACAATCGCAATTCCAAGTCTCGCCTTCATTCCTGTACGCGCTTTCTAAGGAATTGTTGTTTGAATTGAAAGTAATGCAACGTTTCATTAATTGTTTACATTATGTGCTATGAACTTAATGATACCAATAATAGCGGAAAACTTGTAACAGAACTTGGTGTAAACAAGCAACAACTAGCGAACGAGACCGAAACTTTGTAAACACCTGTTGATTCAAACTTCGGCAGAAGAGATCAATCGATGACTGATGTTGTAAGAGAAATACTGGATGAACTTACAGCTAGTATATAGCAGCAACACGTAGCAATATATCCCTCCTATGTAGAGTTACGAAAAGTTTTGCAAACGACTGGAGTTAACTGGACATAGATAAAATCTTTCAAGAATTGACCAATATAACCAAGTCAGTCTTTAAAAGATAACTTTTAAAACACAAGAGAATCAGATAGAACCATTAGAACACAATAATTGGTCATGGCCCGAAAATGTATCAGTAAAGCAGGACAGTCGTAAACAGTGACACAAATAGCTTCCACTTACATATTCTTTCGACGCTGTAGAGAAACGTTGCTCGACCCAAACAAAGTTAATAAAAACCGGGATACAGGAAGTAACCGAAACAATTGTGCACACGCAACAGAAGCTGCCGTTGTAGACAGTGATGAAGGTTAGTCGTTCACATCGCAGCGGCTCGATACCGTTCGTATCGTGGTCACCGAGAGACTGGCACGGGCGTCGGGCACGGCTGGCTGCTCTACCTAGCCGCCCGCCACCCTCGCCGCCGCCGCCGCCGGCAGCCGGCTACGTCACACACGGGGGCGTCGTCGACGTCACTGCCGCCGCCGCCGCCGCCAGACACCCACATACGCCTCACACACGCAAACAGCTCAGGAAGACTGAACAGAACACCCGCTCTCTCCAACAGCATTGTTTAAACTTGCAAACCACTCGGCAACAGTTGCCCGTAGACGAAACCGAGCGAAAGCTCTAAAGACTATCAGACAGTCTTATCGACATGATTCAAGCCAAACAATCATGTTCATCAGAACTCGACCCAGACGAAAGGCGATCGACGTGAATGTAACAGGAGCAAGAGCGGCTGGCGAATGGTAATAATAGTAGATTGTTTACCAAGGGAGTAAAGAACTATTTTTAGGGCGAGAGTGTTTTTTGAATCCTGAGCGACCGGGGGATTCTAGGGACTCAAAAGTAGAATCCTGAGGGAGCAAGGGATTCAAAGTACATCACTCGAGCCAAAAATAGTTTTTACTCCTGAGGTGGACACTCTACTTTTCATCACCCTCTATGAGAAAAGTAGTAAGTAATCAATAAAATAATCGGATTGTCTAATCTGTGTCGAGTACGCATTTTAGTACAAACCCTTTTTTTATTGGCTGCGTTTAGAATCGATCTCTCTTTTAATTGGGTCTGTCAGCCTGAGTGGTAGTGAAACTGATTAGTGACAGCATTTTTTTTCCTTTGTACTGGCAACAAAATTAAAAAGTTACTTTTAGTCCCTAGGGCCTAAATGACCTACTTTAGTCCCTGTTTGCCGGGACTAAAGTAGATCTTTTTGAATAGATGTGATGAAAAATGATAAACGCAACACAGCAGCTGCGGATGCGGTCCAATGTGCTAAACTAAATTGCGTTTCTGATTTCCGATGACTGTCTGCGATCTGTGCGGTTCGTTCTAAGAATAGCAGTATAACGACAAAAAAGGCAATCTGCGTTTTGAAACCAGCGATCCAGACAAAGTTAATGCACTTTATTTAAAAGGATATGATTTGGTTTGCGCAATAGATTTCGCATGATGAACCAATAAAATATGTCTAAAATACACATTTTAACAAGCTCTTACGTTTTATGGCCAGGAAACTAATAAAATAAGTATGGAGCAAATCTAACTATCCACATCCATTTCATACGGGCACTAAGGACATTCGTAGGTCCCTGAGTGAAACTGATTTGAGAGCTGCTCGTGACAACCCACACGCCCACCCCCACGTGAGTGTTCAACTTTAGGGCAGTGGAGTGTAGGGCGTACCTTGTGCACCATTAGTCTGATTACACGTGCACGGTTGGTTATGTTTAGCAAACAATTTATTGAGGGCAAATGAAACGTTTTCTCTACCAACTATGTCCATGTTTCAAAGCAATTTAATATCCCGGGTGTAGCCTTCGAGACCGTCAAGGAGAATGCGACCTTTCTTGGGGAAATGGATACTAATTGCCCATTTCGGGACAGACTTTGATATAAATAAAAACCAGACCTGGTGTCGATGGGACTAATTCGGAAGTAAACCCTTTTAAACAAAAAAATATTTTTCCAAATCAGTCCATCCGTCTAGGGTCTAGGCGCAATCGGTGTACTGTACTGTCGATTTATTGTGAACAAATTCGACAAGGTTTAGCATTTATACTTTTTTGGTACTTACATGACAACCTAACACAAAGGATAGACGGGGATTCGCTTCGCTCACCACTTTATCCTTCACCTACCCTGACCCACCACTTTGCCTAGAGTGATTCGTCATTTCAGCTTATCTACTAACGCGTTATAATGTATGAAGTTCGGTTCAGTCACAGATCACGTTCAGTTCACAATAAATTGACAGATTACAATCTAACGGGTAAAACCGTTAGATTGTAATCTCGCTGTTTTTAAAATATACGGTGACATGATACATAAAACAAAAATATCCCGACGAATTGTAAACGTCCTCCTTTTTTTTGAAGTCGGTTAATAAAACAGTTCTATAAATAGGTGATAAGACGATTCCGACAAGTGCAAAGACAGTTCAAAGACGTTCAGCAAATTATGCTGGATCGTATATCGTGTTACGTGTGGAATGGATGGACGGACACCTAATATACTTGTATAAAAATGTCACTGTTTTAGTTACTCGGCGGAAATACTGTGAAATTCTTTGAAACTAAAAGGTACAGGAGGCACAAAAAACTACACCTTTTTGGAATCTTTTGGAAAATATTTATTAATGGTACAAATATTGAAGCGCTAAAAGTGCTTTGTAACTTTGTCTCCCTAATTCTTATAATTACGAAGATTGATGAAGTTACGTTTGAAACAATAAGCTTGAGAGCTGAAAAGGATATTATGATTTCCCTGGGCTAAATAAAAAATTAACTGAAATGAAAAGCAAAACAAATACCTACCTACTTGGTAGAATTCTGTTTGAAAATGGGTGTTTCAATATCAACTTTTGTTTTCATTCAGCTATTTGAGAACTCTCGCGCGCACAAAGCTGTCCACTTGAATTGAGAGCATACTCAAAGCACTCAATAAATACTCCAGAGTGGCGGCGGCGGCGCAGACTAGAGCGTTTAGTCAACTCTTCGGAAAAACCTTCATTATTCAGGCGTGAGTTCCTTGTATCAAAGATTGTTCCCTAATTACATTAAGGGGTTATATTTCCTAGGCCCGGTCCCGAGGTTTCAAGAAACATTCAGAAATCTTTATGATTAATTGAAGGGTCGGCAGACTAATTAGTATTTAATTAAAAAAAGTGAACGTTACAGGAGAAGGATATAACTGAATAAAAAAACTATGTGTGTGTTGTTTGTATATTTTATGCATGTAATGTTTGTATAGTTTAGGAAAATAATACTGTAATTACATATGAATAAAACATACAAACAACACACACATAATTTTTTATTCAGTTTTTTCCTACTCCTGTAAAGTTCACTTTTTTGACTTATGTACCTACTTTAGTCTGCCGACCCTTCAATTATTTTCTGCAACAAAACTTCTGAATCGCTTGGTCAGCGACAACGCAGCGCATTATTTGGTCAACCCTCCTTCTCCACAAAGAAACGAGAACTGGGATTCAATCTAAATATGTCGCAAATAGTCGTTCCACGTGCCTGCGTACACGTGGACTGCAAATAGCCGGCGCTCACTTCCTTAACTTTTCCTTTGTCCATTGTTATTTTTCCAAACTTCAGTACAACGTGAGCTGCCTGGTCTCCGCGAACACAGTTCCCAGTGGCTATTTCAAACAAACCTTGGGAACTTTAAACACGTGGATGGCCAAAAGGTCAAACTGTATTCAGAAACATTTTACCCTTTAACCAATGACTAATTACGAAAGTATTGATCGTATGTATCAATTTCGAATAAGAAAAGGAACTGAGTAAAGGGAATCACGATTCTTTTAAATGACAAGGCTACAGCTATTATAAATTCTTCCAGCAAATGATTATAACAGTTTATTAAAACTTATCCACGATTAGGATAAATTCCTAATTATGTCATAGATAGTCAAAGAATTAGTTCGATATGTAAAAACGATTAAAAGATTACGAATATTAGGTCCTTAGTAATTACCGAATAGGGTATAGATGGGTAAATTTCTGGTCACACGAATGATCATTCGTGTCACATAAACATTCGTGAAATCGACCCTCGTAGAAGATTCGTAACGCTTGCAACGCTATTTGCAGCGTGCCGTAACAACGTTCCTAGCAGATTCGAAACGCTTGCAAGGCTATTTGCAGCGTGCGTAACACCATATTTCACGTCACACGAATAACGCCTCATAATCTCATTCGTGTGACACCAAAATCGTGAAATCGACCCAGATGCTGCACTAGTCCCACACAAAATCACAGGATTCCATGCGCGTCGCGTCTCGTAAGTTTACTAGGCTCAAATAAGTTAAATATACGTGTTCGTATTAATAATGATCATTGAATACTTTGGATTTTAATGAACATGCTGTTCACTCTTAGCCAGATTGATTACACATCCTTTGCATATAATATATTATTAATTTTCTTAAATACTTTTATAATTATTATTTTTTCTTGAGCACCCAATGTTACAAATCTTGTCATAAACACCTCGGACGAGGTACGGGCCTGCGAGCTATAAATACAGGTTATTATATATTTCCTAGTTATGGCAGCATACACCTCTATTTTTAAGCCTGTATGTACCATTTTTTTCTCATGAATAAATACTATTTGATATTATAGAGTAATTTGGGGCCAGCAACTGAACTGTACGTAATTAAAGGTTGATGTTAAATATGCAAAGGAACTTTTGATATTATAGGGAAAGTTATTTATAGATTTGAAGCAGAATCTGATCGGCAAATATCACCGTACCGGTCGCGACAAATCACGGCGTTCACGTGACTGCCATCCCGAAATACAGAATTCAAAACATGCTATAAATTAAACGTAATGAAAAGACGAACAGAACGAAATTGTAGCTAATATCTGTAATAACAACTGAAAATTGCAACGGTAAAGGACAATGAAATATCAAAAGCTAATAAACGATAGATAGAGCTGACAAAGGTACGCAACGGAACTAATAGCCAATATTGATGGTACTTTTGCGTGCCTTTTCCGAGAAACTAAAGTGCTGGCTTATTTTACTTTTAGATAAACCAGTTTCCAGAAAGCAATCTAAAGTGCAATGCAATATGCAAGTGAAATCTACCCGCCAACACCGACGCGGCTTGAGTCTAGGTCGGCTAGATTTATAACTACCGACCTAAATCTGAAGGATTCTATAGACGCGATCCTATATTGAATATCAGTGATATTGCAAGTTTCTGATATATCTAGGAAGTTCTACTAAAGATTAATCTTCAACGTGGCCATTGGCCGTGGAAATCAAGAAAGATTATTGCGAAGATAAGTAACGTCGTAACCTCTATTAGATTCAGCATAAAGAAATCTGGTCCACGGGAACATACACCGGTGACGCAAAGTGCAATATGTGCACGAATAGTGCAGTTTCTCCCCAGATGGTTGGCTTGCCTGCACTGGGGCCGTGTGGAGTGCAGCGGTAAGCGGGTCGCTAGTGTCACGACCCACTTCGGGCCGGGATCAATACCCCGGTCAACGACTCCGTCCCGCGCCTCCGGCACTCCCCGGTCTGGCGATGGGGGATAAGTCCTCCTGCGTTCTGCCTTCAAGGGAGCGGAACCTTGACACCCGCATGTACGTTTAATTTAGCGAATTGACATTCAAGATTCCACGCCCGGATGGACAAGGTCAGAGTGGTATCTACGGAGACAATTCGTTTTAATATTCTCAGACGTCATCAAGACCAAATGTTCGTCAGTTAGACCAACACACGTTTGATGGAAGTTTTATATCAGTGTTTGTAGGAAACCTGCACGTTGCAACTTGATTAATACTTAGGCTTTGCGCTGAACATGCTAGCAGGGTAATGATGATAACGAATGGCGAGGGGTCACACTGTCAGCCTTTCTTTGATAAGGTGCACTCTGTTCTGAACATAAACTACGTACGTTCTAGAGCAGCATTGTAATGAATGGATATTCATTTATCCATCGCTGAATAAGATAAAGATCCAAATAGGTATATTCGGTATGCTGTGAGTATACGGGATACCCATTATTTAAACTTAATGTAATTAATAAGTTACATGCACTGTCTGAAAAATTTAAAATATATGTATAATCTGAAAACTACAAGCACAGGAAGCCAGTGACGTCACTAACACTACTTCCTAAATACTTCCATAGGTTACGCAACCTCCGAAAATAGACGTAATGTCAATAAGAATGATTGTTCTCAGTCGGATGGAATCGTAGCTAGATGGGAAATTCCGTAATGGATCGATGGGGCTATCCAAGTCTTGACTTAACACGGTGAATTCAGTGCTAGCAAAAGTATTGCTATTTTTAACAAATGAACAGCTTTTTCAGGATAGAAATAAAATTCTTCCTGTGGTTAGAATAATCCGGTTATCATATTTTTGATAGCAGTCCAGATAAAGGTTTAAGTTTGTCAGAGGATGATTCTCGCGCCTTCGATATACGATATCTAAACCTATATCGAGTGATTTCGTATGGTAATCTGTCAATATAGGTCTCGATATCCGTATATCGAAGGCGCGAGAATCGACCCGCAGCAGGTCGGCCCAAAATAGTTCTGAAGTGTACCTACCTATCTAGATCACTAACATTAATCACGTATCGTTTGGTTTGGCCGACACATAATATATCCTGGCCGTGACGGACTGAGCTTAGGCTGGGTCACTCGACTAACGACACGGCCTGGTTTACTGGGCGGCCATTATGACCTCCTTACCTGATATTGCAGACAACATAAATATGAACATTGCTATCTACTTTACATGATCAACAAATTTATTTATAGATTTGAAGCAGAATCTGATCGGCAAATATCACCGTACCGGTCGCGACAAATCACGGCGTTCACGTGACTGCCATCCCGAAATACAGAATTCAAAACATGCTATAAATTAAACGTAATGAAAAGACGAACAGAACGAAATTGTAGCTAATATCTGTAATAACAACTGAAAATTGCAACGGTAAAGGACAATGAAATATCAAAAGCTAATAAACGATAGATAGAGCTGACAAAGGTACGCAACGGAACTAATAGCCAATATTGATGGTACTTTTGCGTGCCTTTTCCGAGAAACTAAAGTGCTGGCTTATTTTACTTTTAGATAAACCAGTTTCCAGAAAGCAATCTAAAGTGCAATGCAATATGCAAGTGAAATCTACCCGCCAACACCGACGCGGCTTGAGTCTAGGTCGGCTAGATTTATAACTACCGACCTAAATCTGAAGGATTCTATAGACGCGATCCTATATTGAATATCAGTGATATTGCAAGTTTCTGATATATCTAGGAAGTTCTACTAAAGATTAATCTTCAACGTGGCCATTGGCCGTGGAAATCAAGAAAGATTATTGCGAAGATAAGTAACGTCGTAACCTCTATTAGATTCAGCATAAAGAAATCTGGTCCACGGGAACATACACCGGTGACGCAAAGTGCAATATGTGCACGAATAGTGCAGTTTCTCCCCAGATGGTTGGCTTGCCTGCACTGGGGCCGTGTGGAGTGCAGCGGTAAGCGGGTCGCTAGTGTCACGACCCACTTCGGGCCGGGATCAATACCCCGGTCAACGACTCCGTCCCGCGCCTCCGGCACTCCCCGGTCTGGCGATGGGGGATAAGTCCTCCTGCGTTCTGCCTTCAAGGGAGCGGAACCTTGACACCCGCATGTACGTTTAATTTAGCGAATTGACATTCAAGATTCCACGCCCGGATGGACAAGGTCAGAGTGGTATCTACGGAGACAATTCGTTTTAATATTCTCAGACGTCATCAAGACCAAATGTTCGTCAGTTAGACCAACACACGTTTGATGGAAGTTTTATATCAGTGTTTGTAGGAAACCTGCACGTTGCAACTTGATTAATACTTAGGCTTTGCGCTGAACATGCTAGCAGGGTAATGATGATAACGAATGGCGAGGGGTCACACTGTCAGCCTTTCTTTGATAAGGTGCACTCTGTTCTGAACATAAACTACGTACGTTCTAGAGCAGCATTGTAATGAATGGATATTCATTTATCCATCGCTGAATAAGATAAAGATCCAAATAGGTATATTCGGTATGCTGTGAGTATACGGGATACCCATTATTTAAACTTAATGTAATTAATAAGTTACATGCACTGTCTGAAAAATTTAAAATATATGTATAATCTGAAAACTACAAGCACAGGAAGCCAGTGACGTCACTAACACTACTTCCTAAATACTTCCATAGGTTACGCAACCTCCGAAAATAGACGTAATGTCAATAAGAATGATTGTTCTCAGTCGGATGGAATCGTAGCTAGATGGGAAATTCCGTAATGGATCGATGGGGCTATCCAAGTCTTGACTTAACACGGTGAATTCAGTGCTAGCAAAAGTATTGCTATTTTTAACAAATGAACAGCTTTTTCAGGATAGAAATAAAATTCTTCCTGTGGTTAGAATAATCCGGTTATCATATTTTTGATAGCAGTCCAGATAAAGGTTTAAGTTTGTCAGAGGATGATTCTCGCGCCTTCGATATACGATATCTAAACCTATATCGAGTGATTTCGTATGGTAATCTGTCAATATAGGTCTCGATATCCGTATATCGAAGGCGCGAGAATCGACCCGCAGCAGGTCGGCCCAAAATAGTTCTGAAGTGTACCTACCTATCTAGATCACTAACATTAATCACGTATCGTTTGGTTTGGCCGACACATAATATATCCTGGCCGTGACGGACTGAGCTTAGGCTGGGTCACTCGACTAACGACACGGCCTGGTTTACTGGGCGGCCATTATGACCTCCTTACCTGATATTGCAGACAACATAAATATGAACATTGCTATCTACTTTACATGATCAACAAATGGCCTGTAGTGTATGCACACACTAACCCTACGTACTCTATATATAGCCTGTATTATACGACTCATTGCGCATTACACGACTGTCTACCGAACATGTGACTTGTCATTTCACACCAATAGACCCATCCTATCACATGGCGACCTAGCCTAGCCATGCTCGGGCTGGCACAAAGAATCTGAGGAAAATGAAGTAAGAAGAAAATAGAAGAATATCCACCTATCACGAAGACCACTAACAAGCCGTACGAAGAAGAGAACGAGCGTTGCACAATGTTACCACGTGTGACGGTAACCAGGTTCCAGTAAAGAAGCAGATGACCAAGGAGGAAGAAAGAAAATTATTTAGAAGATGCTCGATAAATAAGTCAATACAGAGCGAAGAGGAAGTTAGCTGCTGGGTGCCGGGCGTTTTCCAAGCCTCTGATGCGAGTGATGATGCTGGGCGCTGGGTGCATAGTACGGGATCAAGTGAGGAGCAGCCGGCTGAGTACGAGTCCAAGGAGCTGGTGTCCCGGAGCGAGCTGCACGAGCCACGTCGGTGACCACGCGGCGATGACGCACGACACCACGAGCGCGAGCGTGACGTTGACCTACTTCGGCGATTTTGCTACATACCTACTGTAAGTCTATCTAATTCACTTTTCACTTAGGAATTTTGCATGATTGTATTATGATATGTCTCAGGAATTGAAGAATTTACATGATAAATTGGTAGAAATTAGGACTTACATAATTAAAATTGGCCCAGAGCGTCGTAAAAAGGAAATAGCTTATAAAAAGTTAGATGAAGCTAAATGTGTGTATAGAAATGTGGATAGTATTTTGACTCAGGTGAACCATGAAATTGAAACTAAGAAATATAGCTCTGATACAGTGAAAGATATTCAAAAATTATTAGATAGTATTAATGGAATCTACGATGAAATTCGTTCCTTATTATCGCACGTAGATAGTCAGACGAATACAGACTTAATTGCAGAGGAGAGTTATCAGGATTGTGTAGAGAATAAAATAAATTCATCAAAAATGGCGAGTGCATTCGATATTAAGACAGCCATTTCCCTGTTGCCTGTGATGAACGGCCAGGAAGAAGTTACAAAGCAATTAATTGATGGAATAAAATTATATGAATCTCTGATAAGTGAGGCCACTAAATGCCAATTGATTGAATTCGTCCTGAAAACTCGTCTCTCAGCTAGTGCCAAGTTACGTTTAAAGAGTTCTTATACAGACGTGACTAGTCTTGTGGATGATATCAGGAAATTTTTACTCCCGAAAAAGTCGTCAGTTACCCTACAAACGCAATTATTTAGGGCAACCCAAGGGCGTAGGAGTATTGAAAAATTTGGTGAAGAGTTAGAAAATTTGTTCGTCAATTTAACCCTAGCACAGTCTGATGGCGACTCGTCTAAGTACGAGATTTTGCGGCCACTAAACGAGAAGACTGCTATTAAGCGGTTAGCGGATGGTTTGTCGGATAGGCGACTTAGCACCATTATCGCATCGCGACAGTTTTCTTCGTTACCCGAGGCAATTAGGACGGCGTTAGATGAGCAGTCCATGTGTGACCAAAATCAGGATCAGGCCATGCATTGTAGGACTTCTCACCATGGAAATCAAAGAGGCCGTAATCGCGGATTTCGTGGCCACAGAAATAATTACACGCGTTCATATCAACCGAATAGAGGTAAAAATTATAATATTCCGAGTAATAAAAGCGGTAATTCGGTTTGGAACTCAGATTACATAGGTAATCGTACGACGCGGCGCGCGCGTCAGCATTTTCGCGGCGGCGATCGCTCGCGGTACCAAGTTCAGCACACGAATTCCAATGATCAAGTAACCATGCAAAATAATGACGAGAATCAGTTTTTTCGTGCCTAAAGAAGGTTCAAATTCAATTTTTAGTTACGGTAATTATTATGTAGTAACTTGCAACCTTAGACAGAATGAGGAGTTGAATCTATTAATAGATAGCGGTGCAAGTTTGTGTGTACTTAAGTATGAATGTTTAGCAGGTAATAAAAATCTAGAGAGCCGAATAGTAAGACATAGAATAGTAATTAAAGGAATAAGTGGTAATTTAGAATCCCACCAAAACATTCTGTAAAAAACTAGCCAAGTCTCGATTATCTCTCAAAAGTAATGAAATCTAGACAAAGGCGTGCCAAGTCTAAGGTTCCTTACTGCGATTTCTTTATTATTATAGTTCATGTTGTGTGACTTGGCCGTTGAACATTCTTTATACGTTAGTGGGTACAAGTCAATTTTGTTTACACGTAATGTTATATCTGTTGTAACTACCTATGTTATATCTGTTGTATTTTACATACTAATTTGCTTAAAATAGAATTCCTTTATATACTATCAGGAAACTTGCAACTTGTAATTTATTGTAATTAATACGACGCAGTTCAAAATTGACTTGTACTCACTAACGTATAAAGAATGTTAAACGGCCAAGTCACACAACATTAACTATAATAATAAAGAAATCGCAGTAAGGAACCTTAGACTTGGCACGCCTTTGTCTAGATTTCATTACTTTTGAGAGATAATCGAGACTTGGCTAGTTTTTTACAGAATGTTTTGGTGGGATTTCACTTCTTTTTGTAGAAACGTGGGTATATTCATTTATTTTATTAGATTTTCTTATTTGACACAGTTTTTTTTAATTTTTAGGAGCAGTTTTTTTTTTATTACAAATCTTTCTTTTCTTTTTTTCCGGTTCTGATTCTTGTACAGTAGCAACAGTTTTTCGTATTGCCCATTCGCGTTCATTATTTATTCTTTTAGACGGTTTAGACGGTTTAATTTCTGAAAGATCGGCGCGGAATTTACGCCTAAGCCGGTTGTATTCGGTGATCGCTGAAGCTTGAGCTTTTATACCCTTGAAGTCAACATTTATTAGGTGCACCCCATGAAGATTGGTTACTCGTGAAAGCGCCACGTAGGCTTGGCCACAAGAGAATATGGAGGTGCCAATGTCCATGAGGTCGGTCGGTCGGTCGGCCGGTCGGTCGGTCGGTCGGCCGTCCCGTGCCGTCCCGTCCAGTGCCGTTCCGTGCAGTCCCGTGCCGTGCCGTCCCGTGCCATCCCGTCCCGTCCCGTGCCGTGCCGTCCCGTCCCGTGCCGTGCCGTCCCGTGCCGTTCTGTGCCGTCCCGTGCCGTCCCGTTCCGTCCCGTCTCGTCCCGTCCCGTCCCGTCCCGTCCCGTCCCGTCCCGTCCCGTCCCGTCCCATCCCATCCATTGCCCCGATCAGCTGTTTTCAATTTACTATGGGAGACCCAAAATTTTTTTTCTTGGGGAAAGTTCATATTATTCTATGGGCACCATCATTTCCCAAAGTATTGATCGTCCCGTGCCGTGCCGTCCCGTGGCGTGCCGTGCCGTGCCGTCCCGTCCCGTCCCGTCCCGTCCATTGCCCCGATCAGCTGTTTTCAATTTACTATGGGAGACCCAAAATTTTTTTTCTTGGGGAAAGTTCATATTATTCTATGGGCACCATCATTTCCCAAAGTATAGATCGATATTTTAAAGTCACCTTGTATAGTTTCCCTTTATGTTGCTATTAAAACCTAACTCTGCACCAAATTTCAGCACCGGAGTCTATGGGAAGTACTGGTGTTGTGACCTTTGACCCCCATAAGGTACCTGAGTACGACAGACCCACAGACTATATAGGGATATGGACTTACCATTGAATGAAAGATAAATTGATTTTATATACTAATAGAAAAACACTTCACCAGCGCGAGTTAGAAGACTGGCAGACCCATCTAGTGTTGGATACCTAACAACTAGTTCTATGATGATCATGAGTGAGTGAGTGTCGAAAATGCGAAACTTTGCTTTCGAATAACTTCGGAACTAAATGACCTACAGACTTGAAATTTTGGATTTTAAGTATGTGATTGTAGCTTACTAGATGACGAAAATTTCTGCGTTCTGGTCTTATCCAGAGGTTCTCAAATAGGGGCCTGAAAATGCGGCGAAATGGTTCCAGTAAAGGATGGTACGGCAGTGTTTGCTTCGCGCTCGACTTGGCGGGGGCACTGCCGTGCCCCCTAATCTTTCGGATATATTGATCTAGATATTATTATTAAGGGTATATTTTTTAGGCAGAGATTCTACATATTTGAGAATCTATCTTGTTACGCCAATGGAATATTAGGTCAAGATTTTTTTAAACGCTACAATGCGGTATTGAATTACAAAGACGGTACTTTGTGTTTGGAGAACCAAGACCGATCTGTTGTTACAGAAGTCAGTAATAATAATGTGTTTACGATTCCGCCACGATGCGAGGTAATCAAATACATGCCGACGACACTGGGAAGTGATTGCGTCATATTAGCGAAAGAGATAAGTAAAGGTGTGTTCACAGCAGGAATAATTTCGAAACCGAGTGATGGTTCGATTCCGGTTAGAATTTTAAATACTACTGATAGTTCTATAAATATAAGTAGGAATAGTTTAGATATTTACTCATTAGAAGAATTTGATGTGTGTAAATTCGATGAGGATAGAGTGACATCCAATCGAGTTAAGACTTTGTTCAACGAACTAGCCTTAAAGTCATATTTAAATGATGAGGAAAGACGAAGCATTGAGAACGTATGTGCTAAGTATGCCGACGTTTTTCATTTGCCAGGAGATACACTCTCTACGACGAATTTATTGAAGCATTCTATAAAGTTAAAGCCAAACGCGTCTCCAGTATACGTGAAGCCTTATCGACTTCCGAATGCGTTAAGAGGTAAAGTTCAGAGACAGATAGATGACATGATTAGGAATGATATTATTGAAGAGACAGCATCAGAATGGTCTAGTCCAGTACTACTAGTACCTAAGAAGACGGATAGATCAGGAGAGAAAAAGTGGAGACTTGTAGTTGATTATCGACAACTCAATAATAGAATACAGGACGATAAATTCCCTTTACCTAATATTACAGAGATTTTAGATTCATTGTCAAATAAGATATACTATTCGAAATTGGATTTAAGTCAGGGACATTATCAGTTATCACTTGAAAAAGACTCAAAGAAGTATACTGCGTTTACTACTGATAAGCAGTACCAGATGAAGAGATGTCCAATGGGATTAAAAACATCTCCAAGTGCTTTCTCACGACTTATGACCATAGCAATGTCTGGTTTAAATTATAAAGCCTGTTTTATTTATTTAGATGATTGCATAGTTGTAGGTAACTGTCTAGAAACACATAATATGAATCTGATGAAGATTTTAGAAAGATTGCGTAAAGTCAATTTGAAATTAAATCCGTTAAAATGTGAGTTTTTACGTAAAGAAATAATTTATTTAGGACATAAAATTACATCTGAAGGTATATTTCCCGATCCAAGTAAAGTCGAGGCATTAATTAATTATCCTGTCCCTCAGAACTCAGATGATGTCAAAAGATTTGTTGCATTTGCTAATTATTATAGACGATTTATACAGAATTTCGCAACTATAGCTCACCCTCTAAATGCGTTAAGTAAGAAAAATGTAACTTTTGAATGGACTACCGAGTGTGAGTCCGCATTCCAGAAACTAAGACAGATTTTAATTAGTCCCAAGGTTTTAGACTACCCAGATTTTTCAGAAAATAATACTTTTACTTTGCAGACGGACGCTTCAAAGTTAGGATTAGGCGCCGTACTGTCTAACAGTAATGGTAAAGTTATTGCGTATGCGAGTAGGAACTTGAAACCCGCAGAAACGCGATACCCCGTGATTGAGCTAGAGCTATTAGCTATAGTTTGGTCTGTACGACATTTTAGACCTTATTTATATGGTAAAAAGTTTTGTATAAAAACCGACCACAAGCCATTAATTTATTTGTTCAATATGTCTGATCCTTCAAGCAGATTAACCAAATTCAGACTCTATCTAGAGGAGTATGATTTTGAGATTAGTTACGTCCCCGGAAGACAAAATGCAGCTGCAGATGCGTTGAGTCGAATTCCGATGACCTGTAAAGATTTAAAGGATATGCATGAGCATGTTGTATCAGTCATGACGAGAGCACAAACTCGTAGGTTACGTGTGAACAATGAGACTGACTTGACAACTGAGACTCCATCAACCCTAAGGTCTGATCAGCCTAAGGTAGTGGAAATTCTCAAAAGACCGACAAATAGTGTAGAATGTATGTTATGTATGAACCAGAGTACTCTTAACCAATTAATGAAGTTGAATAATATCACTAGTAATGAAGGAAATTGCATTTTATTGCCTGAAAAAGCGGCGTTATACGTAAAGTCTCGATCGCTATCTACCATATGTGTGTTAGCGAGAGAATTACGTAGTTTTTGTAAGAAAATGCATCTCAACGAGCTCGTAATTATGAAAAATAAGCATAATGTACATATTATGAATATTATATTGAGAGAAATGCATAAATTGGATGACATACCCAAGCTATTAGTAATTAATGACGTCACGAGAATTATAGATAATGATACGAAAACAGTAATAATGAACGATTTCCATCTATTACCCACAAGCGGACACGCTGGGATAAGTAGGATGTTGAATAATATTAAAAAGTACTACTATTGGCCAGGAATGAGTAACGATGTTACGAAATTTGTAAATAGATGTAAGAGTTGCAAAATTCAGAAGCACTCAAATAGGCATACGAATGAACCAATGGTTATTACGACTACAGCTACGAAAGCTTTTGAGAGAGTTAGTTTAGATATAATGGGTCCTTTAGACATAGATAATAATAATAATAGGTATATTTTAACTTTACAGTGTGACTTAAGTAAATACGTAGAGGCTTATTCTTTACAGACGAAAGATACTGTTTCGGTAGCAAAGGTATTTGTAAATAACTTTATTCTTAGGTATGGTTTAGTAAAGCAAATTCTTACAGATCAAGGAAAGGAGTTTATGTCTTCAGTATTTTCAGAAATATGTGATTTACTCAAAATTCAAAAATTGAACTCAACGGCTTATCATCATGAGACGTTAGGTGCTTTAGAAAATACGCATAAAAGTTTAGGAGCTTATCTTAGGATACAATGCGAAAATAACAAATCAGATTGGAGCGATTGGATTCCATATTGGTGTTTTTCATTTAACACAACGGTTCACACTGAGACAAAATACACTACATATGAATTAGTTTTCGGAAATATTTGTAACTTGCCAAACAACTTGCAAACCACAACTGTAGATCCATTGTACAATCCCGACTCTTATCCTCTAGAACTAAAATATAGACTTCAAAGAGCACAAGAAGATGCTAGAAGAAATTTGTTAAATAGAAAAGAATTAAGAAAGCAAAATTATGACAAAAATGCTAATCCAGTAAAATATAAGAGTGGAGATTTAGTTTTATTGAAGAATCAAGTTGGCAATAAGTTGGATAAAATTTATTTAGGACCTTATAAAGTTATTGAAGAATTGACCCCAAATGTAAAAATCAATAGAGATGGTAGAGAATATGTTACTCATAAAAATAACACGAAATTGTTTAAATAGAAAGTTTTAAATTAAGAATTGTATTATTTAAGTTAGATTAAAATGAAATTTTTAAGTTAATATAAGAATGAAATACCCTATTTTTACAGTTAAGATTTATTAGATTGATGTTTTGATGATATTCTTTTTATGTACCTATTCTGAATTGTTTTAAATGTTATAAAAAATAAGATATATATTTTTTCTAAAAAAAAAGGGGGAAGATGTAGTGTATGCACACACTAACCCTACGTACTCTATATATAGCCTGTATTATACGACTCATTGCGCATTACACGACTGTCTACCGAACATGTGACTTGTCATTTCACACCAATAGACCCATCCTATCACAGGCCCTTGGTTTATAGGATATTTGAATTAACCTGGAAGCGGTAACGCCGCTCCTACTTTTATTTATATTTGACTGAATTAGATTCGCGAAATCATCAAACCGCCAAAATAATTTCTGATGAAGGTATTATCAAGGCAAGGATCTGTAAAGATAGGGTAATGGGCGATGCGCGATGTCATCAATCATGCGAATGTGTGAGTGCTAGTGTGCGTGTCGAGTAGTGAAGAAAGGAACGAGGACGACGCCCTTTAGGGCTCCGGTTGCAGCGCGCACCCGACTCTACTCGCCCTTGGAGCAACGACCTCAAACCCTTGGTCCCTTGCTCGATACCCAGACATTTTTTTCTATCAACCGGTCGGAACACCTCCCTACAAAGCAATGTACTATTCTCAAACAGCGATAACACCACCATACTAAAGTACTTGGTAACATCTCGACGGGAATACTGCGAATTCCAAGACATCCGACAGTGAACCAAATTACTTCGCGCAGTAGTTTTGTCTTGAACTTTATTTAGCGTTGTAAGTTGTATTTGTTGAAATAATGAAATGGCGAAAACATTGTTCCGTGTAGTAGGTGGGTAGAGCAACGATGTAAACTTGCGACGCATTTCACAGAAACAGCAGAAAAAATAATGACAAAACAAGCTGCTGCATCTGGTGAAATAAACATGTCTCTGAAATGGCGACAGATAAATGGAACATAATTATGGTGCAAGGTTAGCGCGGTGACGCGTATGATAGGTACCCACTAGGTACCTAACCTACTAACAATGGCAGCACCAATGATGACCCTAATCAGCACAAAATGGCGCCGATATTGATAGGTAGGTCTGGTACGCCATTTAGTTAAATGTGCCGTCGTTGGAGTACGTGCCCGGGGTAACGGACACCTGCGCTGCGTCCGCGCAGGGTCAACAGACTCCTACCAAGGTCGGATCATCACCTCTACAAACAAGCTCTGTGACCAGGACTCCATTTACAACTTGTGAAAGGTTACTCGAGATTATTAACCTATCCCTGCTACATAATTGATAGGTTTGAAAAATAATGGAAAAGTAAGTAGCGAGTTGTTGACGATGAATGTTCGCGCGAGTCGCGCGGCTCGCGCTAAAACTTGCGCGTGAAACTTCGTAGATTACTGAATAGTTATGGGAAAGTGAATCACCAATCACCATGACTGCCCTTGTATGTAGTACCTGCTTATTTCTTCTTTCAAACGTTGGATTCGTTTATACTTAGTGCTAAATTTGTCGTCATTAGATGTAATTTAATTAAAGTCGGCTTTACTTTTTGAATGTCCGGCTTTTTCATTAAAAAATCCGGCTAAAAGGGGCGAAGTCCGGTTTTCTGAATTTTACATCTGGCAATCCTAAGTGCAGGTACCTCTAATTGTATCCATTAGCGCGGTAGTTAAATCGGAAGTCCATAAAACACTGCACGTGCTGAAAAATTAAGAAACGGTTACGCCGTCTAACTGATGACTTTAAAAGAAATACCTACCTATTGTTCAGCTAATTAGAAATGAAATGACGTCACAGAACCAGCCGGGTCATTTACCGGAAGGAAAGCGGGGGATACGCTCGGCCCGCGAGGTAACAACTAAAAATAAATTATGAATGGACGTTTGATTTGCTCCCAATCAAGTTCAGCCGTTATACATGACGCTCGCAGCCATACATAAACATTTACATAGAGGCACATACATTGCTTCTGGCCCCACACTAGGATACCCTGTGGGAACCAAAATCTGCGATATCACAAACATGTAAATATCCAAGACATGGGTTTTTTTTTGTCCCCAGCCGGGATTCGAACCCGGGACCTCTCGCATAGTAGGCAGATGCGCAACCGCTGCGCCATATTATTATACATAGCTATGCATTGTCATACCATTTCTCGTACAGGCAAAGGAAAGGATGCATATCTTGATAGTTTTATTTCAATGATTTCCCTATCGGTTTCCTTAGCTACTATGGTGGGATTTAATCAGAATTTGAGAAATTTTAACAAAGCAACAGGAGCAGGTATAAAGGACCTTTCCTAGTTGGTTATGGGCATGGGTTAACTTAACTAGGGCACAATGGTACAAGGTAGGGCTACATCAGTTTTTTTTGTCCAGTCTATGTAATTAATATAATATTGGAGGCCCTTTTACATTAACCTTTTGCCAGTAAAGCTTTACCTGCACCAGATGTTCTAGGATGTTTATAAACATTGTGGGTGCAGTAAAGATGAAGCCTGGTAATGTTTAGTTTTCAGACTGGACATGGAATAACTTAGTGAGTTCAATGGCAATTCAAGTTGTATTGTGGCAATAGTTTCATCATGACTCAATCCAACAATATGTCGAAGACAATCAGTGTACTGACATGGACCAGGCCCTGTTTATAAATATGTTGCAAATGACAATGGACATTACATACAAGTCAAGTTCTACACACCTCAATACAGTGTTACATCTTTATGTAAGGAAGTCAACCATAGGTATAAGATATTATAATAAAGAGTTTATTAGTAAGCCACTCAAGTCACTATCAGCCAAATATGGATTAAATTGACTTTTTCCAAGTGTCCCCTAAACCATGGACAGGATCAAATTGGTTTCATAGTGAAAATTGTTCAGAATGATGAGTGCGACCTGTGCTGGAGTTGGGATGGCTGAATTAGAGTGCAGGCGCAGGGGACATGCACAAAGGCCCCGCTCTCATGGGCCTGGTGTAGGCACAACATTCCCCTGAGAGAAGAAGAAGATGAGTGAGACCTATCAATAGCTACGAGGTTGTCCATTGTTTACTGGACACCTTGCTGGTGCGGGAATAAGGATGGCTGAACTAGAAGAGCAGGCACAAGCAACATGTACAAGGCCCTGCAAAGGTGGGCTAAGTGTTGGCAGATTACAGGTATTGAGTTTGGGAAAATAAAGAGTAGAGGATTTTGTATTGAGGAGGCCTATACTCAACAGTTCCTAACAGGCTGATGATGATGAGAGAACTCTGTCCAATCATTAGCTAGATGTCTGGTCTGGTCATGTTCAGATAACCTTGTGGATGCAAGACAAAATGCATAAAATTATAAATCTAAATGCACAGAACAAGTTGCAGGAGCTAGATACTTTCTTTTAGCACTTCTTGTAATGATTCACCAACCATAGATAGATGGATTTGAAACATTATACTTACAGTATGGGGCGTTTGGTTTGGCACTGTCTCACTCTCTCTCTTTTGCCAAGTCAAATGCAATTGGGCCCCACCCCGATGTGCCAAATCAAGCACCCCATACAGTACATATGTGCTAGTCCCTAAATAGTTGCAAATGCTACACAGTTGATGTCTAGTATTCAGAGATATAAACAGCAGTGTAAATTGAATATTAGTCATTGTATTGCCTTCCCTTTATGACAGCAGAGGTAATGTATTACTGATATAAAGGGGTGATGGTGATTCTTTTTGATATTTCTGCCTGTTGCACTTTAGCGCAGCAGCTAGGTATTAAGATGAGATGACCATGGTATCCAGTCTTGCTCAAACATGCTATTCGGAATCTATCATTATATCCTATTATATCCTATTATACCATTAGTTGATAAGTTGGCACAAAAGGCAGGAGGCTTATACTCAGCAGTGGGCGGAAACAAGCTGCCAATATTGATGATGATGATAAGATTAGTAATAGTAGTAGGAGGTATGGTACCTAACCATGTAGTGCCGCGTTTAAAAGATGTGATTTGAAATTGTGAAAGTGATGCAAGAAAGATGAAATCGATCGCTGTCTACCTCACAAAATAATTTCCTGAAAATGTGGAAACAATGTTTCAATAGGAAACAAAGATCAAAGTTACAGAAATTCAGTAGGTTGTTATTCATATTGAGATTCATTCGAACGATTTGAATTGCTGAAGCTATTTGGATTTCATATCGTTCCGCCGTGTTCTAATGACGTCCACGAACGTACTTTGAGAGCAGCCTCGCCGAATAAGGAAAACGTGTAAAAAATCAGAAATAGGAAATTGTAGACTGGGTCTTAGATGACTTACCTCCACAGCCATACACATTGAATAAAAATTGGACGGGAGTAGCCGTAGTCAGCTCAAGAAATTCCACTACACACGCGAAAAACGTGTGCTCGGCACAAAAAAAAATCTCGACTGAACTTGTAGTGCTAGTGTTGCCTTGCCTGACACAATAAAAAGTAATTCTACTAAGTTAGGGTTGCCTTTTTCTTGAGTTGAAAGTCTACTATTTTTTCCTGTTTCTGAACGCCTCCAAACAAATGTCAAATGTGACAACAAACAAATGTCAAAATGAATGTCAAGTTTTGTTTTCGTTCCGGTGAATGGCAGGGCGGTTAATGTTTACGAGAAATATTTATTTAATTCGGATTCTAACTACTCAAACCATGGCTTCTGCTGCGAAGAAAGCCAAACTCTCAGCGCCTTCATCATCCGCTAACGAAAGCTCTACTACCATTGAAGACTTCATGGAAAAAGTCCAACTCAAGCGTGTGGAGACCGCCAAGTCCATTATGGACTATAAGTTTAATAAGCAGCGTGTAAGGATAATTTCGCAAGAGCAGATGGTTCTCGAAGGTTGCGAAGGCGTAGTATACTGGATGTCTCGAGACAGCAGGGTGCAGGACAACTGGGCTTTCCTGTTTGCACAGAAACTTGCTCTGAAGAACGAAGTACCACTCCATGTGTGTTTCTGCTTGATTGCAAAGTATTTAGACGCTTCCGTGAGACAGTTCCATTTTCTTTTGAAAGGTAAACTAACTGGAAAATAGTCTAATTTAAATTTAAACTTTTAAAACTTTTATTGTTTAATTTAGGCATAAATGTATACATAGAGGTGGCCGGCATGCTTACCTTATTTATATGTATATTCCAGATAAATGTTATTTTTTTAGTACTATTAAAATTAAAGACTTTTCAATCATTCTAGGCCTAGAAAAAGTAGCAGCAGATTGTAAGAAGTTGAACATATCATTCCATCTCCTGGAAGGCAGTGGGGCGGAGGCATTGCCTCAATGGGTCATAGACCACAAGATTGGGGCTGTGGTGTGTGACTTCAATCCACTGAGAGTCCCCATGGGCTGGCTGGACGGTGCCAAAACGAAGCTAAAGAAGGATGTTCCACTGATTCAGGTAATTCAATGATCTCTTACAGATTGAAGAAACAAGTAATCTATCTTTAGTTATTCATATATTTGAGGTTCATCACGGGCCCTGGCTGTGGAGGGTTAGGTCTATCCATCCCAAGTTCCCAAGCCTTTTGAAACCCTTTGATACTCACATCTATTTAAATAGTTCAGATAAATAGGTTCGAACAGAGGATTCACTGTGAATTCAATGCTGACTTGACTGCACTACCACCAAGTCCAGAATGCCCCGAAAACTCCACAAATTGAAACATTTAACTCATTATTTTTAATATTACAGGTAGACGCACACAACATAGTCCCATGCTGGGTGGCCTCCGACAAGCAGGAGTACTCCGCTCGCACCATCAGGAACAAGATCAACTCCAAACTCGATGAGTACCTGACAGAGTTCCCGCCGGTCATCCAGCATCCACACACTAGCAAGTTTCAGCCTGAGGTAAGGAATGAGAATAAGACCATTCCATTCTATATGTTTTTTTGAGTAAGTTAATAAAAACTATAAGAACTTCTCATCACCCCATATGGGAAAAAAAGAGTGATGCTATGTATGTATGTACACCTAGTATTGGTGTACTTTTTGTTTATGTCACCATCATTGTAAAAAGTGGCCAAGTGCGAGTCGGACTCGCCCATGAAGGGTTCCGTGATAGCAAGTAGGTAATTATATGACTGGATGTTTGTGTTGTAACTTTGTTTTTCATAGTGTTTACTTTACTTTACTTTACTTTATACTTTATTGCACAGAAAACATGTGAGTGTACAGACACTTAATATTAGAAAAAACATGTACAAAGGCGAGCTTATCTCTAATAAGAGATCTCTTCCAGCAAACCTAGTGTTTTTATGAATGACAAAGTTATCTTTGCAGTTTTTCACAAATGTTTTATATCTTAAAAACTGCTTATTATATTTTGTTCAGACCAATTTTCATCGAAAGTTTATATAGAGATACACAGCAAATATTTTTTTAGATTTATCACTCTTTTACTTTAAAAGTTAGAGGGGGGGGGACACAATTTTTTCCACTTTGGATGGGTCTGTCTCTTTAAAGATTGACTTTGAGGAAAAATGGTTTTATGAACCTCCACTTCATTTTTGAAGACCTATCTATAGACACCCCACACATGTAGGTTTGATGAAAAAATAGTTTCATGTATGGGGACTGGGGAGCCCCCTTAAATTTTTATTTTTTTTCAGTTTTTTTATAAAAATCGTAAAGCGGTTCATAGAATACATCTATGTACCAAGTTTCAACGGTGTAGTCCTGTAGTAGTTTTGGAATAAAGTTGCTGTGACATACGGACGGACGGACAGACAGACTTGACGAAACTATAAGGGTTCCTTGTTTCTCTACTGAACCCTCAAAAACGCGAGATTATAATCTAACGAAAAAAACCGTTGCGAATCGCACTCAGTTGTGTTCCATATGAGTGAGACGTCTATACAAATCGTGCCCTGCCGACAGCGTAATGTAATAAGCTCTTTAAGCGGCTAGCGCGCGCACCGAGAGCCGAGTGACAACCATGTGACAAAGACCGACTGGCGCGTATTAGCCGGCCGTAGATACCTAACCTAGTCAAAAGGTTTTTTTTTTTCAAAAACGGGGGTCCAAAGTTTTGATGGAAAAGCAAGATTAGTTAGACAATTTTATTAGAAACTTGGCAGGAGTACTCCTGACGGTAAATAAGTAAATACGTGTTTCAGGATTTTTCAAAATTCAATCCCTAAAGGGATTTAACAGGTTTCCAGAGTATTTATGGAGAAATCCAAACCAATGAGTTTAGAGACTCCGAATTTGGCACATAGGTTACTTTTATGGTGTAGGTCTACGGGTGCACCAAGTGGAATAGCAATGTATGTCGTACCACAGGGTGAACCTCACAAGCCTTCGTCAAAAAAAACATCTTGGAATCTTTGGAATATGTATTCTGTAGAATGGCAGAAAAGAGGTCTTCCGCATATTCACATACTTTTATGGTTATCACATCATCTCACCCCTGATGTTATAGATGAACAAGGATTTTAGCAAAATCATCAGCGCGACACAACTCAAAGAAGGCAAGAAGTGTAGTTTTTCGTGGGCTGCAAGTCTGTCTGCGAGGTTTTGCTGATAAAAATATACTCTTTGGCCATTTTCCAGGTGAACCGCAAGATGAAACACGGTGGGGAAGCGTTCATGAATCGGAAGTCCAAAAATTCGCCATACAGCCTCTGAGCTACATAGGTACCTCCCATTTTCAAAATCTTTACTTCATCTTTTTCTTTTTCTAGAGCAAAAGTGGCTTGGTCAGATCCTTTATTTATATATTTGCCAACGTATTTTATTGATTTTACAGAGTAGCAAAATTCGATGTTAATATGCGCGTTAAATGTTCTCAAAAGAACCGGATTATACGGAACTACCCAACGGGGTAGTCTACTCCATTAATTTCTAAAGTAAAGCCTTCTTCGTCTGGAGAACTTCTTCTATATTGCGGTAGAGAGGTCTGGGATATCTTTTACAGCAATTATTGTCTTTCATACAAGGTGACTACCGCATGGCCCATGTAGGATGGATGGCCATGAAGGGATTTTTATGAATAAGACTGTTTAGACTATTTCGAATAGTTTTGGGTCATTTCCTGGATTGGGTATACTGCACAAATAATTGTATATAACATCAGGGGTGATATGATGTGATTAACATAAAAGTATGTAAATATGCGGAAGACCTGTTTTCTGCCACTCTACAGAATACATATTCCAAGGATTCCACGCGGACAAAGTCGCGGGTAACAGCTAGTTATAAAATAAAATGATGTGTGAGGATAATCACAATCAACCTATCCCCAGCCCATAGACTTCGACGAAGCCATAGAGTCACGAGAAGCAGACAAGTCAGTTGGTCCAGTGGAGTGGGCTAAGCCAGGGTATGATGAAGCCATGATGACACTGAAGAGTTTCTTGGACAAACGGCTGAAGATATTTGCAACCAAGAGGAATGACCCCACACAAGATGCTCTGAGCAACTTGTCACCCTGGTTTCATTTTGGTAAGTACTGTTGAATTAGTATAAATCACTATGTCAGAGGTCTAACTTATATGTGTGCCACAAGGTGTGCTTGGTTGTAGTAATTGATAGTAGATAGTTATATAGTTTCAGAGTGGTGGCGATTGACTGGGCTGTTGTTACAGAAGAGTATTTATTTATTTATTTATTTATTTATTTATTTATTTATTAAGGTTTACCAACAGATCTTACACAATACACACAAATGGAAAAAACAGTACATCTAGCTATGTGTAGACCCAATTATAGGTGAACACAACATACCTACATTAAAAAAAAACAGTTCAAACTACCTGAACCTACCGTTACTAACTATTATTTGCAAAAATAAAATAAAATATATATTTTAAAACTAAATTACATGGCAAAAGCCGCTACAATGTTATTTTTAAATTTACTTAGACTAAGATTAAAAATGTCAAGATCGTTGGAGCGACATAACTTATTGCTAGAGTCACTGGCTACACATGAATGCCTGTGACTCTATCACCCGGCATCGGGAAAGGTGTGACAATATAAGTATGTACAGTACGGGGCGTTTGTTTTGGCACGTCGGGTTTCCTCTCGCCAAGTCAAATGCCGAGTATCATACTCGTGGCACAGATAAATAAAGAGTTACTCGTGGCACCTCGGGTCCCGTCCCGTGCCAATGAAAGTCCGGAAATTCTCTTGAAATTAGGCGCCATTATCTTTGGTTTGAATGCAATCAAAAAGCCGGCACAAGCTATCGCAAGTATAGCCTTTTGTGTTAGCCCTATCATCACAATCATGGAAAGTATATCTCATTTCCAGGCCAGATATCTGTCCAGCGAGTAGCGTTGTGCGTCAAAGAGTTCAAGACCAAACACACGGAGAGCGTCAACTCGTTCCTAGAGGAAGCGATCGTGCGGCGAGAGTTGGCTGACAACTTCTGCTTCTACAATGAACACTACGACACCTTGAAGGGAGCTAGCGCATGGGCCCAGAAGACTTTGGATGACCACAGGTGAAAAGGCATTAATAACAATAGTAAGAAAATAGTGGAGCGGTGCGGTAGTTGTGTGACTTTTGTTTTCGTGTGTTTTCGAGATGTCTATAGTGTGGGTTGGGTCAGCATTAATGTTACCATGTCGCATGGCGGAACCTACTGAATTGAGGATATATTATCAGGTATCAAGTCAACTAAACTACGAACCTTTAATGACACTTTTTAATCGCTTTCAGAAAAGACAAAAGAACCCACATTTACACACTCGACCAATTCAAGAACGCGGAGACCCACGACGAGCTCTGGAACTCGGCTCAGCTTCAGCTGGTCAAAGAGGGCAAGACGCACGGGTTCCTGAGGATGTACTGGTGCAAGAAGATCCTCGAGTGGACCAGCTCCCCGGAGGAGGCTCTGAAGTTTGCGATATACCTGAACGACCATTACAGCATCGATGGACGTGACCCCAATGGATACGTTGGTGAGTGGCGTGGCCATATTCTTCTTGTAGTAACATCTCCTATCAGAGGTCGGTTATCATTATGGCTATTTGTGACCGCGATTTTTCGGCTCGAAAATAGTCTGTGGTGTTCAAATTGAACCATTCTGTGAGGTTTGAAATTGACCATTGATTGGCCATACTACCGGAGCAATTAGTCGGATAAAACCGTTGATCAGAGCACAGTTATCTGCTTAGAATACTGTCCCTAAAGACTCCTTAAAATGTTATCTGCACTGAGAATACATCTTGACTATCCAGCCTGAGAAAGAATCCACCCTGTTGTGTTTCCGAGTATCCACTCTGGGGTGCATTTTCTAGGGTCGATAACCAGAATTGGCGACACCTTTCTGTTAGCCCTAGGCAAAAACAGCCTTTAGCAAAACACAAATCGCTCGGAATGATGAGTATTATTGCTGTACGTTTTTTAACTAGCTCGTTTATTACGAGTGTCAGCGTGACTTTGCTTTCCCATAAACGTAATTTCATTAATTTTGCTCGATAGAAAAGTCTCCTGAAGTTGCCAGAAAATCTGTCTGTCACAATGTCTTATTTTACCATTTCGCACCGCATCTGAATTTGTGTTCTTGTTATTTATCTAATCATTATAAAAATGGCACAGTTCGTTCCTCAGACACTTGCTTAGCTTGGCTTTAACCTTCGTAGGGTTCCGTACCCGAAGGGTGCCAAACGGGACCCTATTACTGAGACTTCGCTGTCTGTCCGTCCGTCCGTCCGTCCGTCATAAGTCATAAGTATTTATTCAAAAACAATACATGATTGTGTGTGAAATTACAAAAAATACAGTTAATTTAAAATTATTTAATTAATAATCTTATCAATTTAAATATGGTACATTGAAGAAAAAAAATAAAATGTCACAGATAAAAAATTGAATTAAAAATTAAAGAATAAAATTAAAATGTCAAAAATTAGATTAAAGGATACCAACGTCAGTACATGAAGTGTTCCAAATTAATTTATAAATTATAATCACAAACAATAATAATATTAGGATGTCAAAAAGGTACAATTAAATTCACTTTAAATTAATAAATTCTTCAATGCTGTAGGGGCTGTTTTGTAACAGGTATAATTTAAGTTTATGTTGAAAGCTGCTGTGTGTAACTAAAGTTTTAAGCTCCACTGGTAGGTGTTTAAATAACGATAGTGATCGAAAACCAGCAGCATGTCGTGCTATCACTAACTTCGGTGCGGATCCAATTGGGAAGTCCTTCCGACGCGAGTTTTCTCGTTCAGACCTCTGTTCCTGGTTTTCTAATTTGTGTATGTTTTTAGATAAGCCAACCATTAAAACAAGTATATAAAGCGCAGGAACCGTTAGTATCCCTAACCTAATGAAATGTGGCCTACATGATTCCGTCTGTGAAATGCGAACTATCGTACGGATTGCTCTCTTCTGCATTACAAAAGTCTTTGTGACATTGTAAGCATAGCTATTTCCCCACAATTTTATACTATAGCGTAGTTTCGATTCGATCAGAGCATAGTACACCATTTTAAGATGTTCCTGATCTACCACGTCTCTCAAACTCCTCAGAGCATAGCATGCTGAGCTGATGCTTCCTTCTAGGTCTCCGTCTGTCTGTCACCAGGCTGTATCTCATGAACCGTGGTAGCTAGACAGTTGAAATTTTCACAGATGATGTATTTCTGTTGCCGCTATAACAGCAAATACTAAAAATCAAAAGAAATTTAATATTAAGGGGGGCTCCCATACAACAAACGTGATTTTTTGCTCATTTTTGCTCGATATTGATAATGGTAGCAGGTAGACGCTTAAAATGTTCACAATATATTGAGTATATTATTTACTTAAAAAATAAATAATTAAATTAAAATTAATATTTAGGGGGGCTCCCATACATTTTTTTTTTTTTTTGCGGTTTTTTATAGATAATGGTACGGAACCCTTCGTGCGCGAGTCCGACTCGCACTTGGCCGGTTTTTGTTTATTTAATTTTCTATAAAAATAAGTTATGGACGAAATTCTAAGTTCTGATTGCCTAGGGCCCGCACTTAACCGACGCCTCTCACTCCAGGCTGCATGTGGTCCATCTGCGGCATCCACGACCAGGGCTGGGGCGAGCGGCCCGTCTTCGGCAAGATCCGCTTCATGAACTACCAGGGCTGCAAGCGCAAGTTCGACGTCAACGCGTTCGTGGCGCGCCACGGCGGGAAAGTGCACAAGTATGTCGCGAGAAAGTGAGTGTTCCATATGGTCCTTCGTCCCTGCCCGGAGGCAATATGGCCGCCATAGTTTGTGGATGGCTACAGTCAAGAATGACGAATTGGGAAGTACAAATTGCTGTGCGGCTGTCGAGTATGGTGAGCGTCAGTAGTTGGGTTAGGTTAGGAAGTCAACAAAATTAGGTAAAATCAAGCCGCTGCCGCTGTTAGGGTGGCTCGTCTTTTATGTCTAATGTTAAAAATTCTGCTATTTGTCCATATCGTGAAAGTTCTATTATAAGTGTTTTTCAAAGATTTTGCATGGTATCATGTTTTTTTTTTAATCTGGCGTAAAAAACTTGAACATAATGTTGAGATTGTTTTAAAAGTCAGTTACTAATTAGATAGGTTGTAAGTATAAGATTATTATTAGCAATATTGGCTATGCAGTTATTTTAAATATGTAAATTATTTTTTAATGTTACTGTGAAATGCTATTTGTAAGTTTTTTTTTATCTTTCGTACCTGAACCGTGAACTATTCGTTTAGTACTTAATAAGGTAGGTACTTACTTGTTTTTAATTACCTCAAGGGTCATAATCATGAGTCAATTTAACGTACACAACTCTAAGAAAATAAAATGTATTTTCAAAAACTCTTTATGAATAAATCTATCTAAATATAAAATATCTTTAAACATTATCATAATCATTATTTGAATCTGTAAGATGGTCTTCTGGGAATACTGGGAAGTATTTTTCCTTCAAATAAGGGCTACAAGGATGGCTGTTGATACGTGGGATGTTCACGTGCATGCAATCAAAGTTGCAGAATGATACAAGGTTACAATACACGCATGGAATTATGTCGTCTGTCAGCGGTATAGAACATTCGAAACAAACATTAAACATCTTCTTCTGTAAGAAAATAACATAACATAATTAACACAGGCACATACATTGATTCTGGCCCCACTAGGATACCGTGTCGTGTGAACCAGAAACATCGATGTTACAATAGGCTTGTGGCCAGTCAAGTCAAAATAGATACTTTTTATGAACTGTCAAAACGGAACTTTTGTTCCTGAGTTCTATGAAATAACAACAGAATGACGTCATGGAAGAGTGCCATCAAATGCAGGCTTTTTTTTTCATAAAATTGACTTAATAAAATATATCTGCTGGAAATATACAATTCTGAGAATGTCAAGCCATTTTGTACATAATGCTTCAACTTAAGACTTGTTCCTAGATTTATTGGATTACCTCAGCCACAAGCCTATCCAGGGTAGTGTTTTAGGTTTCTGAAGAAACTAGGATAACTGGAGCATTTCTTGCAACAGAAGAATTATGTGCAGAACACAAGAAACTTACAGATTTCGGTCCCAACTCGAGGTTTTTTAAGATCCGCGCCGATGAACTTATCTGTGTCGGCTCCAATATTGCATTTATCTTGTGTGTGCGCATGAAGTCGGATACTTTTGCCTCTATCTTTTCTTTCTCGAAGATCTTTAATTTAGGGCTCTGTTTTAAGGGATATTAGACAGAGATATTATAATGAGATTTAATCAGGTACTGAAGGATTTAAAATATAAAAATATTATTTTAAGTGTGTAAGTCGTAAAACAGGACGATTAAACAAAAAAGTGGCCAAGGGCGAGTCGGACCCGCCCATGAAGGGTTCCGCAGTAGCAAGTAATTAGGTACTCACTTCACATACACCTGATACACCTAGCCCAAATATCACTATCATTCTTCACCAGCAAATAGTTACTTTGTGTTAAAGCAAATAATTACTCTGTCTTTCTGTCTGTCTGTCCGTCCGTCCGTCCGTCCGTCCGTGCGATATTATGTCATAATTTTGCTGATTTTGTATGAACTCGCGTGGAACTCGCAAGGGAATCTAAACCTATGGGGTACTTCCGGTTGGCCTAGGGTCATGAAATTTGGAATGAAGGAAGGTCGTCTTATAGCACAAGTAAAGGGAATAATCTGAAAACTGCAAATTTCTGTCTTTCTAAAAAATATTCATATTGGTTTACATGGATGTCATCACACTTTAGTTTTTTATGTGGAAACCTAATTAACATAAACCTAACACGTGTTACGCTCTCCAAGGTGATCGGAACCCTTGGTGCGCGAGTCCTACTCGCACTTGGCCGGTTATTTTCCACTGTCTGTTCTTTCTCTTTAACGATTTAATTTGGGGAAAAATGGTTTCAGGACCTCAACGTCTTTTTTAATTTTTTTTTAAATTTTTGATAGTCGGAATAAAGTTGTTGTGACATACGGACGGCCGGACATACAGACTTGACGAAACTATAAGGGTTCCTTGTTTCTCTACGGAACCATAAAAGGTATAAGTATAAATTTTCGCAAATCTCAAATACAAAGTGTTCATCACCAGTAAATGTTTTGTGTTGTAATACTCGACGATACAGAGCAGAAGCCTCAAAGTTGGCTCTTGAAATTTAGTATGGCGAGCGATCGACAGACTGTTCCACATCTCCAAACACACTTGTGGAGTCACCCATATCCCAGTTTCCAGCTGGCTCTTGTGTTCCTTTATGATCATGTGCCATGGTCGGTGTGTGTATCTGAGGACATTATATTTCATCATTTGATTCAATGATTATTGATCATAGTTCAAGAAAACTAGATTCATATGTAATGGAAATTTTGGCAAAAATATAGGGTAACTTCAATCTATCGGGATATGTATTTTTCTATGAGGAAAGTTATTATTATTAAATTATCTACCTTCCCCCCCTCCGGGGTGAGCGTCACCCCCCCCCCCCCCCCGCGCCCTCGAAAGTATCCCAGCTCGCGGTATTTTCCATTTTAAAAGAAAACCGTACACAATACATAATAAATAATTCACCAAATTAAAAACTTAAAAACAACCGACTTCATGACCACTGAAATCACTTAAAAACCTGTCCGCGCGGGATACGATGTCATCCATGAACACGATACCTAATGAGCCTTCGAAATCTGTCTTCTGACTTCAAAATACTACACAAAAGAAACAAATATCGGTCCTCACAAAGTCCTCACAGCCAGAATTCATCTCAATGACAATGAGCGTAAACGCCACAAAGTCACATAAAGGCAAAAATACGTACTATTGGTTACCTGGATGACAGTATTTTCTATTTGATAATGGTAGCAGGTAGACGCTTAAAATGTTCACAATATATTGAGTATATTATTTACTTAAAAAATAAATAATTAAATTGAAATTAAATTCATATTTAGGGGGGCTCCCATACAACTTTTTTTTTTGCGGTTTTTTATAGATAATGGTAGGTACGGAACCCTTCGTGCGCGAGTCCGACTCGCACTTGGCCGGCTATTTTTATTATAACACAACCGAAATGATAACCCCCTCCTTTTTTGAAGTCGGTTAAAAAGTGTGTAGGAACGAATACCTAATCCTTGATTTTACTATAATCCTCTCATACATACGAAAGCGATATCACTTATGTTTCAGCGCAATCGTGAAAGGTTCGCCAAAAATTATGGCGAGCAGCAGGCGATGTACTAGTAGACTCTAGAAGACTCTCCGTGGTCTAGTGGGTTTCACCTTGCTTCTCACGCAGGAGATGCAGGTTCGAATCCCGGTGCTGACCATGTACCAATGAGATAATTAATTTGTCTTAACGCACCGTGCACGTTAAACTGTAGGTCCTGGCTACTATCACTCTTGGTAGTATGTAGTAGTCGTAAAACCCTTCCACCAACCCGCACTGAGCCAGCGTGTTGGAGTATGGATCAATCTTACTCGTATCCGGGTAAAGGCCTGTGCCCCTCGGTGGGGACATAAGTGGGCTACCTGCAAGTTGTAGGCTACAACATCATTCTTAGCCTGTGCCACTAAGTTAAAGCAAACAAATCTGTTCCGGTCCAATCCACTTCTTCGGGTCGGATAAATAATTAGAAACGTTCGTATTTGGTGGCAGGTTGCGCTCAAACTATATGTTTTATCGCTTTGGTATGTATTTAGAAGATTGTAGAAAATTTATCGAGAATTATTTCGTTTCTACCACAACAGGGTGCTCATCCCATAGACATTATAATTTGTAACCCTTCGTAAAAAAGAGATGGCGTGAGGAGTAAGATTTTTACTTTAAACGCCATGGTTTCAGTAACATACTTCTAGGTGGCGCTAATCTTAGAATAAATCCTTTATATCTTAGCGCCATCTCGTGGTATTTGCATTTTTTTGATGGTGCTGCACCAAGCGATAATGGCCTCGAACTAAAGAAGCTTTCGTAGCATCTCAGTTTACGCCGGTGTCATATTTTGTTCTAGGTGGTCTATCTGTATTAGTATACATAATATTATAGTATCTGTCTTTTCTACACACTTTTTAACCGATTTCACAAAAGGAGGAGGTATAAAATTCGTCGGGTTTTTTTATATATGTGCCTCGATTGTGCCTAGACGGATGAACCGGTTTGGAAATATATTTTTTGTTTGAAAGGGTTTACCTTCCCATTGGTGCCATTGACACCGGGTCAGGATCCGATGATGGCATTCTGGAGAAATCGAGGGAACTCTTTAAATATTATAGGCAGACCTATAGTAATTTTTGTGTTTTTCATAATAACTCGTGCATTTACTTATGGTAAGCATAATATTGTGATGCGGAACTGATGATGAAGACCACACATGGCCACCAACTGCTCAATACTAGGTACAAATACAATCTACTATGCGTGACTGACGGGCACCGGGCTCCTCATATTTTCTAGCGAAGTTTAAGTTTTTTTTTTAAATCTTTATTTAAAGAGCTTTAGGTTGCCCTATAGGACAAATTACTAATCAAATAAACTTTTTACGAAAGCATAGGTAATGAGTATACAATTTCCTGCCGAAGTTTAAGTTTGCATGTCTGTTCTCTCCAAGAACTTTCCATGTTCATGGTATACTATTTTACGAGTCACTCGTCTATAATATTATTCTCAAAACATCTTCTATAGAATCTCTATACTCACTTATCTACAACCAGAGCCAGTTCCTTCAACAATCTCGCCTGAATCCACTTCGTATGCATAACCCTTGCACTCTCCATAGCCAGGTTTAGAGCCAGCTTGTAGTCTTCCAGGAACTGTACTGTCCCCTTATCGTCTTTCCCTCCTTTCTTGTCTTTGCTTACTTTCTCGTCTTTTCCCCCTTTCTTTAAGACGTTTCCTTTGGATTTATGAACATCGGTGTTTTTCACCTTTGGCGAGCCTGTAAATTCTTAAGTACTGTACAAAACAAGCCAGCTATGAAATTTTATCTGAATAGCTCTGACATTATGATAAAGTTTTACCAGGTTTTTCTCCAACAGGCTTGATGGACTCGAGTATCGGTTTCGCGTAGACAAATAAGTTTTGATACTTAATCTCCCCTGACTCGCACTCTAACAAAGGATTAGCACCATAAACCAATAGATTTTCAAGCTGAAAATTATTCAATGTTAAATATCTTGTTAGTGAAACCGCAGATATTTTAATACATGAAACTTACTATTTGTAGACGTTCAAGTTCCATAGATTTGAAGAACTCCAAATTGAACATTATTATCAGTACATTTTCGTTGGAGCTATTGACGACTCCGTTAAGATTTGTGTTCGGGCTCTCAATAAAAGTCAGCAGCGTTTCCCTGTGCCTGGTCAGCGCTTGATGCAGTGGTGAGCAATCTCTGAACAGTCCAAGGGGATCGGAACCGTATTGTAACAGCAGCTGCAATAGTTCTATACGGACCTGATGATATGCAAATGCAGCCCGTTAATGTTAAAGGTGTACCTAGAGCCATGATCCTCTGTACAGGGGTTCCTAAAGTAGCGTAGGGTAGCACTGCGAGATGGAATTTGACGAAATTGATTCCCCAAGGGGGGGGGGAATAGGGGGCTACAGTTTGTAACTCAAAAAGGACTTGACATTGTAATTTTGTAATTTCTTTATTGTACTCACATGACAGTAAAAATAGCTTAACATAGAAAAAATATGTACAAAGGCGAGCTTATCTCTAATAAGAGATTTCTTCCAGCAAACCATGTTGGGTAGGAGACGGAGATGATAGGTAAGGGGAAGAATTGCGCGTACAATAAAACTATTCTAGTATAATACATATTATTAACATTGACATTGACATTGGTTTCTGATCAAATACCTTCCACCAACCCGGAAGTCGTTTTTTTTTTGTTTCAATTATATTTTGTTCAAACCAATTTTCGTTGAAAGTGTGTAGGTATTGAGATACACAGCATATTTTTTTCACTTTCTTACTTTAAAAGTAAGAGGGGGGGGGGGGACACACACAATTTTTTCCACTTCGGAAGGTTGATGTCTCTAACGATTTACTTTGAGGAAACAGGTTTCAGGAACCTATCTATAGATAACCCATACATATAGGTATGATGAAAAAAAAAATTTGGTTTCAGTTCCATGTATGGGGGGACCCCTTTAATTTTTTATTTTTTTCAATTTTTGTATAAAAATCGTAAAGTGCGGTTTACACAATACAACTACATACCAAGTTTCAACTGTGTAGCCCTAATAGTTTCGGAATAAAGTTGCTGTGACATACGGATGGACAGACGGACGGACAGACTTGACGAAACTATGGCGCAGCGGTTGCACATCTGCCTACCATGCGAGAGGCCCCGCGATCGAATCCCGGCTGGGGCCAAAAAAACCCCCGGTCTTGGATGTTTACATGTTTGTGATGTCGCTGTTTCTGGTTCCCACGACACAGGATATCCTAGTGTGGGGACAGAAGTTACATACATTGTGCCTGTATGTAAATGTTTCTGTTTCTGTTTCTATAAGGGTTCCTTGTTTTTCTACGGAACCCTAAAAAGCGTTTTTATGCAGCCTATACCCAACATAAAGACGTACTTTACGAGCATGAGAACTGAAAAGTAGTTTATCTGCAACCAGATTTATTTTCTAATCAACTGTTTCTTGTCTGTTCCTCATGTATCTTATCATTATTATATCAACCTATCAATTTTGTAAAACAAATAAAGGGTGGTAAAGTTACCTGAGCTTCGATACCGTTGTTTGGGCTTAGTTCAAGTAGCACATGAAGCAGTGTCGGTGCAGGATTACTTAGCAATAGATTCGAAGACTCGAAGCTCTTGTACGGAAGCCTGTGATCAGCTCTGGCACCACACTCGAGAAGGGATCTCACCACATCCCGAGTGTCGTGGTTTAGTGGTTGGCAGATTGCTATGTCAAGTGGGTAGTATCCCAGTAACTAGAATCAAAAGTTTAGCGACAAGTTTAGAGAGAAGCGAAAATAATAAACGTACAAAAGATCCCTATGGCGAAGTAACCTGAAATGAACCAAGAAGCGCTTAGAAAAGGAGACAATTATGATACCTCAGGATAATTTTCATTGACGTCAGCACCATGTTGCACTAAATTTCGAATTATGTCGGCGTCTCTTGCAACGATGCCTATGACTAACGCAGGCTGTGGACACCTCACCAACTTCGGGTCGGCTCCATCAGACATCAACTGATTAATTGTCTGTTTGATTGTGTTGATACTGCAAAAGGTAATCAATTAAATCCTGTACTTGAAAAAAGTACTGGTTAGTTTATATTATGGGTATTTCTTACTTTGCAATATGTTTTACATTGATGGTATTAGAAGATAACATATTTTGCGAATGTAAGAATTTACTAGTTGCGCGCAAATTTTTGGAAGACTCTTTTAGGACTTTGCTGATATTCGTATGCTTAGCAGAATCAGTTGGTTTTTTAGCATCTTCCTTTTGCTTCGGTATCAGTTTCACCATATCAGGAACATTGAACAGGTATGGCACTGATTGTTGCTTGTGCTGCTCGAAAAACAGATTGTTCACCCTGATTTGGTACTCATTGGTTAAGTTACTGTAGAGCCGATGGTCTTTTTCGAAGGTGTTTGTTTCCGAGTGGTACTGTAATTCTCCGTCTCCTGCAATAGTCACTAAAGGAATTGCTTGCTGAGATTTCTGCCCTGCATAGGGATCTTGTTTAAGTGTGATCTGTGATCTAGTTTCAGTTGTTTGTCCTAGTTTACTTAAACTAGCTTCAACCCGAGTCGAGATTCGTGAGCGATTTTCTAATTTACTTTGGTTTTGCTCTTGTTTACCAGTATTACCTAAATATGTTAAGCTTGCTTTTGTCGCCGTCGTCTTTTCGTTTGTTTCTAATAAGCTTGGAGCTTTGAGCAGCATAGTTGGTGGTGGTACTGGAGGCAGGTCTCGTGTGATTTTCCATTCTATTACCGTGGTTTCGTCTATAGGTTCTCCTTTTCCCTCTGAATGGAAAGTTGCTGAATGAGCGTCAGAGTGTTTGAAGATGGTTTGAAGGCACGATCTTATTTAATACGAGTATGTACTTACGAAATGGTGTGGGACCGGGGTGTATTGATGGCAACAAAGCTTGTACAGTAGTCGCACGTGAGATATCATTTTCAGCGATCGCCAGAAGAATAAGTGCAACAGCCAGAGGTGTGCAACAAGCATCGTTGAACCCATTCACATCAGCCCCAGCCTCAACCAAGAAATGCATTATATCATGTTTGTTTCCGCACTGAAAACGATCACAAATAAATAATTTCCCTATTATATATCTAAAGGGGTAAAATATACTAGTAAAAAATTACTCACCGTCGCATACATAAGCGCGGAATTCCCTTGCATATCAGCAATGTCTGCATAAACGTTATACTCGTTTATCATATCAACAACATTGACGACGTGGCCTAGGTAACTTGCCATTAGCAGAGTTCTGTAAATTAACCAAAAAGTCTCTCATACGTTCAGACGGAACAAAAGACCACGATCTTTTATACTTTATTGCACAGAAAACATAATACAGACACTTAATATTAGAAAAAACATGTACAACGGCGAGCTTATCTTAGCTTCTTTTGTTCTGTTTATTTCATAGGTTTTGAACTTTGGGTAGGTTGATAATCACGGGCTGTAGACTGTGGACGGGCGAGCTAGAGATATGTATTGTATGTATTTACAATAAGGATCTGAATTCGCTGCCAATTACCAACCAAGAAATAGTTTGTTGCAATTGCAATAATCCGGCATCTTAACGTACATGTTACAATGTACTTGCCTGCAATGAATTTCATGTTTACCAGCTGGGCTGAACCGATTCCTCGGGCCTGAAATTACCCTTGTCAATTTTATGCTGACATCACTTTGCTTTCGCTGATATTCACAGGTGTAGCAATGCTTCATCATTTGAACTATTGTTGGGTTTTTGTTCCACGCAAAATAAGTGTTATTGTCCTGCAAACTTTCGTCGCCCCCTACCTCATCTTGACTGCTGAGAACCTAAATACAAATGATCCAAATAGTTTTATACTTTACTCGCATTTTAACCATCAACCCGTCAATCGTAATATTCATTGGCTAAATAGAACCATAATTGTCAATGCCATAGTGTTACGAGATATTAATTTACCTTTTTGACCTCCGGCATGGCATTTTTTTCTGTTAACGAGTGAATTTCATCACCATAGTAAGCTCTTTCAAATAAATCTCTATGACAAATCACACTCATCATATCAGTACAGTGCTTCGCGTAGAGATCTGGCCAATGCTTGGTCGCCAACATAGGTTCTATTCCGTATGACTTAAGAAGATCTAGGGCACTGTTTACTTCGCCGATCTAATGTCAAAGAAATTAAAGAATTACTTAACGATTTTGTAAACAAAATGCTCTACGCATATTTACTAGACCGAGGCACAATAAGAAGACAAATGCCACAAGTTACCCACAATACAAATTCTGAGCATTTTCCATCTCCAGCCCCCTTATTCGCTAACTCAGTGATGATCAGTCAATGATGATCCGTAAAAATTGAGAAGTTACTGGCTACTAATAGCTTCTAAATTTTTACGGATCATCATTGAGTGATCATCACTGAGTTAGCGAATAAGGGGGCAGAACAGAACACAATAGATTGATCAACTATCCCTGTACTCCAGACATAAATATACTAACAGTCTTCACCGAAGGCGTCAACAAAAGCCTATGGGGCTCTACCACCACCTTATTGCCAATAGGGTTAGCCATAAGGTCAGGAACCACAGGCGGGGCAGCCGGCCTCCACGCCAGCCGCACCAGTTGCTTACCCCGCCACAGACCCACGTCTGCATGCAGGTCAGCGTGCGATTCCACTCCTGGACCCCAGCGGACGTTCCCGTGGTAAAGACCCTGGGAGGCAAAGATTTTCGGTATATGTTAAGCTCGCTGTATTTCAACATTGAAGATTCATATATGGGGAGGCAGTCGCTCACGTCCGAAGGAATTACTTGGAACCCACAGCCCTTCACGTCCTTCCCGGGTAGTGCTAACGAGCGACAAATCATCATCATCATAGTCATCAAATCATCTCAAGACATTATAATTTCCAGGTTCTCAAATGAGAACCTGACCACTTGACACTGGCAAAATTAACCTCAAAAGAGGTTAGGACGCCATTAATAAAAAGAAGAAGAAGAAGAAGAAGATTCATATAGTCCACTAATAATATTCGAAATATTCGTGCCTATTAAATAAACATAGGTCAGTTGTTGTCTGGAGATTTATATCCTTGTTGGACCGCTTGAACTGTCATGGCAATTTGTTTGTAAACCAGTTTCCTTGCGCATCCGTGCTCGATCGATACTAAAATACGCATTCAGAACTCACTCTGAATATCCGTCCGTCAGGATATGACATGGTCCCATAGCCATGCAACTTGTTCACGAAGAATGCACCTTCATATGTGACGAATAGACCCTCCGGACCGAGGTAGCGCCAGCGATAGTCGCCTCTACCGTGCATCGTATCGCGTAAGAAGCTGCCGGTATACCATTCTATGGACTGCCAACAAGAAACAAATATAGAGTCACGCCTTTACCTAAACGCTGTGGTACACACAGTTACGCCAACGAAGTTAACTCTGGTGTTGTTGGTGGCTTAGCTAATGGCCTGAACAATTCTGACACAGATGGTTCTTATACGTAGATGTTTAGTTTAGTCACAGATGCTATAATATTAAACTAACAGTTTAGTTTAGAATTGGAAATGATCAATCTGCGGATTAGACTCTATCTAACTGATTTATGCGCTTACGGTAAGTCGGTAACAGACAGATACATTTGGCTATGGAGGTGGTTAATTACGCGTTCACCCTAAAAGCCGCTACTCACTTGCCTGCTCCTGCGGCGATCTAGGAAGGAGGGCGGTCAAAAAGTGGGGATGACCTTGAATTGCGTCCTTGATTGTGAAGTGTGAATGGCAAGCAGGGACAATTGTTATGGCTCGCCCTGCGGCAGGGGCAGCGATAATCTCGTGAGACGATCAAGCGAAAATGACATTTAGCGTTTTAGACTTTGAGTTGGATTTTGAGTGGCGGAAGCAGCGATTCCTTCCTTGCACAGGCGTGTGTAGAGCAGCTCCGGCATTGCTCCGACCGCTCCCCTTCCTAGATCGCCGCAGGAGCAGGCAAGTGAGTGTGTATGAGTATGACTGATGTGATGAACAATCGACTCTAGTTAAATATCATAGACGATGAGCTGGAGGTAGGGCGCCCGTAGAAACATAGACGATGAGCTGGAGGTAGGGCGCCCGTTGAAACACAGACGATGAGCTGGAGGTAGGGCGCCCGTTGAAACACAGACGATGAGCTGGAGGTAGGGCGCCCGTTGAAACATAGACGATGAGCTGGAGGTAGGGCGCCCGTTGAAACACAGACGATGAGCTGGAGGTAGGGCGCCCGTTGAAACATAGACGATGAGCTGGAGGTAGGGCGCCCGTTGAAACATAGACGATGAGCTGGAGGTAGGGCGCCCGTTGAAACACAGACGATGAGCTGGACGTAGGGCGCCCGTTGAAACATAGACGATGAGCTGGAGGTAGGGCGCCCGTTGAAACACAAACGATGAGCTGGAGGTAGGGCGCCCGTTGAAACATAGACGATGAGCTGGAGGTAGGGCGCCCGTTGAAACATAGACGATGAGCTGGAGGTAGGGCGCCCGTTGAAACACAGACGATGAGCTGGAGGTAGGGCGCCCGTTGAAACATAGACGATGAGCTGGAGGTAGGGCGCCCGTTGAAACATAGACGATGAGCTGGAGGTAGGGCGCCCGTTGAAACACAGACGATGAGCTGGAGGTAGGGCGCCCGTTGAAACACAGCCGGGGGTTTGGTCCTTGTGTCTATATTGCCCAATAGATAGTGATGATTGTATTCTATTCTAAGAATGGATGTTCGTGCTCTACCGCAGGTCCAGTCCAGTGGTTCTCGCCATCACCGCTGCGACGATCCTCTACATCTTGGATTCCTAAGTAGTATTCCTCGTAGGGCCAAAACTTGTCCTTATTAGTTTTTATTCGATAGCAAGGGGCTGAAGATTTGGGCATATCTGTTTTTATTGTAACGGATTTTTAGACATTACATCTAAAATATCTTCGGAGAGCAAGCTGAGGGGTCCTTGTGAGTAATTATATTCCTTGCTGAGGGGTTATGTTTATGTAGGGATCTGTCACTTGCTCGCTGCGCTTTACCTCCATGGGTTGATGACATATTATTTTGGAACATTCTAATCTATGGTTGATGAGAATGACAGGATTCGTCAAAACATTAAAAGCAATGGGCGGTCCGGAAACATTCCGGGAGGATTCCCGGAATATTCCTGTAAACTTCCCCAAAACTGGGAAGAATCAACGTAAAGTTTTCAAATGGTGGGAAGATTCGTTTTCTATACTTCTATATCACAAAACTTACTTTTATCATGACATAAGTACACAACCAACACGGCCCGCGATTTTCAACACATCTAGATAAAGTTCAAAACCTATGATGACTAAAAACTAAAGTAGATTATTTTCAAGAAAGGGTGAATCTTTTAGTCATATTTTAGAAGGTTGTTGGACAAAATTCTGACCAAAATAACGAGTAATTTTTTCGAAGTTTTTTTTTTCCAGTGTATCGTATAGTGCTGCTCTTTGCCATCATTTTAGGTCTTACACAATATTTTGCTCGTGCACTTACCCTTCTCGAGATATAAGCAAATTATAATATATCTCCGTAAATAATTGGTCAGAGATTTCAGTCGGTACATTAAATCGAGAAAATTCCGAATTCAACGAAACTTAAGTATGTTGGTTGTGTTGTGACCATCCAGTAGTGCAGAGTGCTACATCCAATTTTTCTAACAAATAAAGCTTCTGCTAACTTGAGGGGGAGCGAAAAACCGCAATTTTGGGGTTCCATACCCGAAGAGTGCCAAACGGAACCCTATTACTAAGCCTCCGCTGTCCGTCTGTCCGTCTGTCACCAGGCTGTATCTCATGAACCGTGATAGCTAGACAGTTGAAATTTTCACAGATGATGTATTTCTGTTGCCGCTATAGCAACAAATACTAAAAAACAGATTATAATAAATATTAAAGGAAGCTCCCATACAACAAACATGATTTTTTTGCTGGTTTTATAGATAATGGTACGGAACCATTCGTGCACGCGTCCGACTTGCACTTGGCTGGTTATTTGGGACCTTTACCAGTTTTTCACGTTTAATTCGAAAACAGTCAATAATTGTACTCAAGTTTCGTTGAATTCGGAATTATCTCGAGGTAAAAGTCCCTGACGACTGGGGTATAGGGAAAACATACATACGACATAAAATGATGGCCGTAAGCGTAAGGCACTCTACGCGATGCGTAACTAAAAATATCAACCTTGTCTACACTCCAACCAAAAAACATATAAAAAACTTCCTACATAAACTCCCACTGAGAGGAAAGAAAGGGAAGACTCGGAAAGTTTCGGAATGTTTCCGGGAGGAATCCCATCTATATATGTATACAACTCCACAAAAGGTACTATTGCCCAAAGAGGTAAATACAGGGTGTAACAGAAAGGTGTAGTCATATTTTAGGGGATTGTTAGGGACATCATTCTGTCTGAGCAACTTTCACTATGAAACCGATTTGATCTGAGCAACTTTAATTTTCACTTCTCTATACAAAACAAATCAGCTGACCGTCCGGACCAAAACTTATGGAGCAATGAAAAATAAAGGTAATCTGATCAAATTGGTTTGATAGTAAAAGTTGCTCAGAATAATCTCCCTAACAAACATCCCCCTAAAATATGACAACACCCTTCTGTTACACCCTGTAGAAAAAGATTTTAAACTAAAAAGTAAAAGTTTAACTCCTCCACAAAGTCTCCACACGTACAAATCTTTAATTAATAAGTACCCTACGTTGCTTAAAACCTTTAACAAAGTAGGAAATATATTAATATTGTAGACACAATAGGCTCAGTTATAAATAGAGAAATATTCTCAGAAACAGTTGCACGTCAAGCAGCTTGTCTTGGCTCTTTCGAAGTAAGTGTATTCCTGCAACAAATAAGTACATTAATTTTAACAACTCATAAACATCATTTAACTTCACGATGGAAACATTGATTGAAGACTTTTTGAAAATGCTAGAGCAGCAAGTGAAGTCTTTTAGTACTTGGGGAAAATGCGTGAGATATTAGTGACCCTTTAAAATGCAGCAAGAGCCTTTAGAGCAAGAGTTACCAGTAGAAAAGCAGCACCCAACAGCAGAGCCTTGTGTTTGGGCTGCACAGCTGTGTCAGGGATATGCAGTGTGGTGGTGAAGCTGACAAGTTCTCGATCCCAACCGTGGACTAGACGTCCTACCTCGCGGAGAGAGTCGCCTGACATTATCTGGAGAGGGAAGATTTGGACTCATTAGCTTCGTTACTTCTTCTTATTATAATGCAAGTAGTTAGACCAACATTTAAGTAAGTTAATCGACCCTCTTTTCGTTTCAATAAGTATTCCGTTCCTATGTACGTTTTTATTACTTTCTGCAATCCCATTTGAGACAATTTTATAACATCATCTACTGACTATATTATAAGTCGAAACGAGCCTTCCAAAGGATGAAAGGCCTTATCAAGAAATCTGCCACTTGCATCCTAAATAATAGAAGGAGAGCAGAAATTGCTGCTAAAACTAACTTTAAACTCAGTGTGGATAAGTGCGCTGCGCTTGACAGAGGCTGGTCCTTCAACCACGAAGAGTACGCCATCACTAACGTCCCGCACCAGGAAGAAAGGAACCATCCAGGTCCAACGTTGCTGCACGCGACCAATGTAGTCGCCAGGTGGGGTTATTACTTGCATCTCCTGAAAAAATTGTGCGCAAATGATTTCACTCATTTAACAAACTTGGGGTGTTTGGGAAGCGAAGCTTTGGAAGAAATCTTATGCCTGCCGAAAGACATAGGGATATTCGGAGCTGTGACGGCCCACCACCCACCACCAGGGCCGGGGAGTCGCGTACAGGATTGGCATGGAGAATTGGAGATAGCTATAGCTGGGACCACGGAATACAAAAAACAGTGGAAACCGCAAACGCCTCGATTACTATCAGAACCGATGTCGTCAACACTCGCACTATCAAATCGTAAACTACAAAGGAATCTTGAACATGATTGGCCATAGCATTTCACTAAAAATGAGTATATAAACCACTGCCAGTTAATGTATTTTAAGCCTTATATCTGAGTGATACTGTTCACTTTACATTGAACATGTTTGTTATTTACGACGTTCGGATAAAAAACTAAAATATGCATACTACTTTCTGTCATCTAGTGTCGAGTAGTGGAAGTAGTATAGCCACTCGACCCTAGATGGTAGCATTGAGCGCGCGTGGATAGAAAAATGAGAAATTTATTAAAATTAAATTAATTACTGCTTACCGATGGTATGAGATGCCACCATGCGTGATATTTTTGGTGCGGCTAGCATTTTTTCATTCCAAAATGGAGCAATAAGGCATCTCTACCGCTTTTTAAGGTTCTGTAGAGAAACAAGGAACCCTTATAGTTTCGTCAAGTCTGTCCGTCCGTCCGTCCGTCCGTATGTAACAGCAACTTTATTCCAAAACTATTAGGAGCCGCCGCCAAAGTGGAAAAAATTGTACTCCCGCCCTCTATCTTTTAAAGTAAGAGAGTGATAAATCTATAAAAATATATGCTGTGTATCTCAATATAAACTTTCGATAAAATTGGTTTGAACAAAATATAATAAGCAGTTTTTAAGATAAATTTACCTATGGCCACTTTTTTTCTATTACTCGATTTTGAGATTTGCACAACTGTCACGCACAAATCACTGTGAAGGACTACGGCGATTTATGGCCAACGCTTAATGATGGATGGCACACTCGCCACACCTACTTGACAGTTCCACTGTTTTTTGTGTCCCGTGCGTAGGCCGTTTTTGACTTGTCGGCGGTGCCGAGCCGCGCCCGCGCCGACTACAACCGGAATTTTGCGCCCGCGCCGACTACAACCGGATTTTTGCGCCCTCGCTATAACTATTGCCATTAGATTTAGTACGTGACTCACGGCCCAGTAGGTTGCAGAAAGGCACTAAATATACAGGGTGTAAGAGATAGGTGTAGTCATATTTTAGGGGATTATTAGGCACACCATTCTGAGCAACTTTTACTATGAAACCGATTTGATCAGAGCAACTTTAATTTTCGCTTCTCTATACATGTCAGCTGACCACCCGGATCAAAACGTATGGAGCAATGAAAAATAAAGTTGCTCTGATCAAATCGGTTTCATAGTAAATGTTGCTCAGAATTATGTCCCTATCAACCCCCTTAAATATGACTACACCCTTCTGTTACACCCTGTATAAGAAGAAGGCAGAAATCAGAATGTTTATTGTGGATCGTAGTCGTATCGTAGTATAGTAAAGATGTTATATTTTACAGTGTTCTTACGTCCTGCCAGAAGGCCAACAAATAAATAAATCAACAGTAATTAAGCAACGTAAGTAAAATAATTTAACATGTCACAATAAGTTTAGCATGTCTACACAACACAGTACTTCGTTTAGAAATCTAACCCGTTGGCTTGCCCCCCCCCCCCCCGCGTTCTCCTCATTATGACATGAAGTCGGAATGAGGTTGGGTGAGGTGGGGTATGTCCTGCACTCACGGATTTATATACTTGTTCTAGTAGAGGTTCATGCCTGCACTACGTTTAGGTACCTGAAGTCTACAAGGGAAGCAGCAGCTGGCGCCAGCCAACCGTCTCCTGAGCTGCAGGGCCTCCTGCCTCGTGTTGTCATGAAGGTGCATGGTGAAGGCCCGGCCTGCCCCACAAAGACATCTTTGGGTGGACGTGGACACCTCGCTTGCTATGTATAGAGCCTCGCCGTTAGGTATTTTGACAATGTAGCGGTTTTCTGACTCGATTTTAGATGTCACTGAAAGTTATTGTTGTAAGAGCTGTAGTTTCCTCCAAGTATTTCCTTCAGATGAGCAACCGCCTCCCCTGATTGAATATGGTAACCTTATATTTATGCATATATTGATGAATCATTAAGTGGCGCTACAGAGCACCAATATAATAGGTGTATTTAAGTACCAACAACAGTAGGTTGATGATGAGTCGTCCAAATAATAAGTGCAACTTGTTATACCAACATTCATTGAGCTCCACGGTCTGCTTTATGAGAAGGCTAGTGACCCCGTTGAGGAAGTCCAGACCATGAACCGGTATGAACTGACCTCGGGGACTGGTCTGCCAGTTCACTGTAGCCACGGGCAGCACGGCTCTCGAGCTATCTGGAACGTGGTGTGAGACTCTTATTTTCCGTACAACGTACCCTATAACACTGATGACAAATTATTGGTATAATATTTCTCTCGCTGATAGAATTCTTCGTGTGTTTACAAGGTGTAAATGAATTAACGCAAAATGAGAAACTACTTTGTTAGGGACGCGTGCGGCTCCTGCGGCGCGACTAGGTGCGCGTCCACCTTTACTTACCACGCAGTAGTTGTGGCTGAACGTTTATTACTAAATCAGGTGTTAGATTTGTACCGTCATCTGAAACAATCATGTTTATTTACTACCAGCCACCCACGCATTATCTCTTTCTGGTATATTCTTAGAGGTTTCTGATTATAATAATAATTTAATTTAAATGATATACATATATATAGATACGTTGGGGTCACCTTCTGTTGCACCAGGATTATCAATTCCTGTGTTGGTGTTGTACTGCTTATAACTTAATTCTTCATCCGCCATTTTTAAATCCATTCCTTGTTACTTGAACAACTTGTAGGTGCCCTGATGAAGTTTTACGGTTTGTGATATTCTTCAACGATATCTACGTATTATCTATCACTTCACAGTTTTACTAATTCACTACATATATTTTCTAAATTTGTCTTTATGCCACAAACATTAATTATGACGTTGTTTATTGTCTGTTTTTCGCTACACTGTGTTATCGAAGCATTTGTGTTCGTCTCTTATCATTATCAGCTATCAATACCTACTATCGATAAGTGAATTTACTACACATATATGTACATACTCAGTTACTTGTGTAGTACATACCTAGGCTGCACTTAGGTATTGATTGTTACATTACACAGAGTACAGGCGAATGTTCGCGTTGAGGAACTACCCATAAATAAATGAAGCCTATTTTAATGAAAACCATTTAATTTTCATGAATAAAGTGATAACGTCGATTTATTATTATGACCAGTAACAGAACATTCTAATTGTAATGTCAATTACATTTTGTTATTATTAAAACTATCTAAAATTATCGCATCATCAATAATTTCTCATAAAAAAATCCGCGCTCAATGTTGCTGTGAAAAATGCAGCTTGTGTGATAGATAAGGACAATAACTTTGTCAGCCAAAGGTGACAGGAAGACGACTGAAGTCTCACTGCAGTTGTAGAGTATTAATTTAAAGTTGAAAGCGAATGATTTTATTGTCCTAGTATAGTCTAACATTGGTGCCGCTTCACCTAGTGTTTAGTTATGAGTGCCTAGTACTGCCGAGACATGGCACATGGCCATGGAGTTACGAATTATATCATAATTTTAACAAGCAAATACAATATTCTTGATGTGCCCCTTCCTTTTAATAATTAAAATTATTAAAAATAATTAAATATCTTATTTTTTATTATTTTACGTGTACATCATGTTTATTTATGATTTACAATAAGTATGGTATGTATTCGGTACTCTTATATCGGATGAACGAGTATTAAATAATGAAAAAACGATTAATATTAGTTTAAATAATGACACTTTTTAAATTAGACGTTAACGTGGAGACATTTAAAATATCAATAATATAATATTTTTAGGGGATTAACAATACCAATGATAAAATTACCGTCCATACAATATGAAATATGACTAATAATAAAACACATTTAAGTTTAAATACACCTTTAACATCTAGTCCTGTCCCAAATCCCATAATATATTTTTATTCATAGAAGAACTACCTAAAGGTTAGGAAATACAATCGCAAAAATATATTTACCCAAAACATCCAAACATCTTTCAATATAATACCAACTACACTACACTTAACAATGAAAGCGCATTAGAAGCAGTATATCAATACCACACTGAAATACAGAGAGATCAATAGAATCACTCCATCCCTACGCATCTATGGCTGGTTAGATCCATACGGATGAATGTCAACAAGAAACGACTACGTTTAAAACGTAATCTTGCCAGTGATGAGTCATACATCGATGAGAAAACATACAACTACCTACTTAACGCGAGAATACCTCTCTACGAATAATAGAAGACTCCGATTCAGTTGACAAATATGTGGGTACAGCTCGAACCTCGGTCTGGACCCTTCATCCAGAGATGCGGTGCGGGCTGTGCGCCACTGACGTTCCATGACGTGTCAGGGTGGTTTATCGTTGGAGGGCTCGTTGCCAGTTGATGTTCAGCTTCAGGGCTGCGGGCAGGCAGGGGCTGGCTTCGCACTCTCCGTCGAGCTCGTCTGCGAGGCTGTCGTGTAGCTCCCGAAGAGTCATCAGCGCCGAGCGGGCGGCTCGCTGGCAACTCGTGTCACCCTCGCACGCAGTGTCAGCCTCGGAAAGGAATACCAGGTCGCAAGTCGTCGGTGGTGCTTCGTCCTGGAATTTAAATACTTCTTTAACAACTGCGGCGAAACGAAGTCTGCACTCTGCGGTTGCGGACTTAACAGAGATGACAATATTATATTACAAAGTCGGTATTATACTTACACAAAGGTAGCATATCTGGTGGAGACTGCACAGAGGTAGGAATAGTTGGCCTCGGTCCCCAGACAGCAGATCTACTCCACGGCAACGCTGAACGATCTTCGAGAGCACTGGGCAAGAACCGGCCGCTGTTGCTGCAAAAATAAAGTAAATTAAGCAATCATCAATATTTTGTAAGTTGTCCAAGGAGTTTTATGGTCTGATACTTACTAGTAAGTATAGAAGGAACTCGATGCCTTCCACTACCCATATAACCCTCGGAGAATTGCTCATCAATTTTTCCATTCAGATAATGTCCAGCTCCTTGTTCACCCTCAAAGTCATCATTCTTCTCTTCGTCTTTGTTGAAGCGAGGAATTTCATTGTCCTGTTCAGAAATCGCCTGTTCTTTCTTCACAGCGACACGTTTGGCCTTTGTGTCATCGGTCGGGACTGGCGAGGACGGTAAGTTCTTCTGCATTTGTATGCTTTGTTTGAATTCTTTCAACGCCTTTCGCATTTTCTCCAAGCTGTACGCTGCCGCTAGTTGCGACAATAGCTTCTCTTTCATTTCTTGCTCTTCTTTGGAATCTAATTCCTCTCCGTCGTTCGAGTAGTGCATTGCTTCATCAACGATCGCTTCCTCCATGTTTCTTAATTTCTCGTCTATGTTGTCCAATTTGGATTCCTTATCCTGTGAATTGTCTCGTTTTTCATCGGTTCTGACTTCTACGATATGCGTATTATCTAACTGGATCTCAGTATCCTCGTTTGGGGTGGCTTGTTCAACATAATTCGGTTTGGCGTCATCGTGCTTGCGAAATGAATTTAGTGGGTAAACAACTTCTTTGTTAAATTTGTCGAAGTACTGATTCTTCAATGTGTCTTCATGTTTGACAAACGAAACGGCGCTAAAAGGTTCTGGTTCATGATTTACAAAGGAAACAGATTTCTTCTTGCGTTTCTTGTCAATACCGAAGTATTCAGACCAATCTATGGATTTCTTCTTTACATTGATTGGCTTTTCTGGTATATGGTCTGCTTCCTTCGCAACCATTCCTGGATGGTGTAGGTGTCCATGCTGCTCATGGCTGTTTTCTTCGACTACTGTGCTGTTGGGATGATCGTGAGTATTATTATGACTCAAAACAAGTACTTGAGGGGGTTTGTACGTCTCGTGCGACTTCTCATCGCCATCACTGCTGCGTTTCACGGGATTTCTTATAACATCTTCAGTATCTCCGAATATTTTCGATAAATCTTTGATGATTTTGGGATCGGTACCTGAGCTGCTTCGGAATCTTCTAGATGAGTCCCGTGGACCTTTGTCGTGTGCGTTCCGTTTCTTCTGGTAATTGGGACTGATGTTGTAAGGGCCGCTACTGCGTTTCTTAACTGGAAAGCGTTTTTCGATAGTCTCGTAAACGTATTTGTCGTTGTTGCCCGAATCAGGCAAACTATCTTCATCTAGGGGCTGAAATGCGATTGCATACTCCTCACGCAAGTCATCCTTGTCATCATCCAAAACATCGTATCCATTGTAATTAGAACCATCACTTTGTGACTTTCTTCCTGCATAGTCTGGCAACGCGGGAAGGTTAGGTTCTGGTCCCGAGCTGCGCTTTCGCTTAAATGCAATAGGACCCCAATTGTCGGCATAACGTTTCTGGATATATTTTTCTTTATACAACTTCACGACCCCTTGAGGCGCGGACTCTATACTGTTATGATGCTTGATGTTCTTATACTTGGACCATAATTGGCCCAAGAGAACTGCATATTCGGCATCATTAGCAGTCCTATCTTGTGAGATATCCTTTTCATTTTCAGCATCGTTCGAAAACAGGTCTCTGAGCCTGTCGTTGTCGGCGTGGTGACTTCGCTCGCGGAATGCGGACTCCTTCGCTCCTTTTTGGCGGGAGTTCTTCTTCTTCACTATCTTATAAGCATACGAGTCGGACGGTCGCTCCTTCTGATCCAGTAACTTGATAATGTACTTTGACGGTGGTTCTCCTTCAAAGTCATCAACGACGTCCGGGTAGTCTATTTCTGTAATGACAAAAATCATCATAAGATTGAATTTATCTCTTTATAATTTTAATGTTGTTTTTATACCATATGTATCATGATTACTGAATCATCATTGCATTCGTTAGGTATTTCATCTTGTCAACACACCGGTGCATCAGCCACGATGAAGATGGAGTCTCCCAAGTTCTAAGCAATCAGTCCATAGTTGGTTTGTGATCGTGTGGAAACATAATATAAAGTCTACCTGAATAGGGCTGCGGCAAGTACTCATATAGGGCTTCGTAGTCGGGCGGGGGCGCCACGGGGCCGTGCATGCGGCCGCGCTGCCGCCGCTGGAGCGCCTCCAGGGCTCCGCGGAGCGAGGCCCCGCCCCGCTCGGCGCTGGTGCCGGCTAGCATGCACGCGCCCGCCACCCACAGCCATAGCAGGCCCATGGTGAGTGGACGAGCTGGAAATATATATTATAACATATACATACAGGCGCATACATTGCTTCTGGTCCCACAGTAGGATACACTGGGTCGTGGAAACCAGCAACATCAAAAACATGTAAACATCCAAGACGCGGGTTTTCTTTCATCCATCCCAGCCGCGATTCGAATCCGGGATCTATCGCTTGGGAAGCCCTCGACCGCAAAGCCACGCAGAGGTCGTCGTATTCGGAATTCTGACTCACAGACGAGAGGTCGCGGGTTCCAATCCCGGTCTGGAAGGATGAAATTCAATCGCCGGGTCTTGAATGTGTATAATGCTGATGTTGCTAGAACTAGTTTTGACGACATAGATGCCTCAACATAGTATCACGTTTGCGTTTCCGCCTGTTTCATACATTTACCAATTGCAAAAAAAAAACAGGTCATACGTATATATCCGACTAATGTCTTGATGACAGAATTAACGATCCAGTTCAGTATCATATAAACATGGGATTTACAGGTAATAAATAACCACCTTTTCACATATTTATCTACATAAAATACACCTACCATGCCAAATCGCCTACCAACTAAATAAACAAACACTATTATCGGTAGCTTATTTTAATTCTTACTAGAGATCGAATGATAACATTATCCTAACAAGGTTTGGGTTGTCGCTTCTGTCAAATAGAGTTATTTTATTACACCATGTTTCAGGGCCTCTCCGCCCCGCGCCGCCGCCCGCCCCGCCGCCTATTAGCCGCCCGCCCGGGAGCATGAACATTGGCCAATTCAATAGGTTTCGGGAAACCCCCCATTTTGTTTAGTTACTTCAGAGCTATTTGGTACACAAAGAACCCCAAACTGTACTAACCCGATGACGGTATTGTTCTACCATCGATCTGAAAATGTTTGTTGTCAAATTCTATTATTTTAATTCCTTTATTACTCCATAATGTCCTGTTTCAATAACCTATCTATTCTCAATCTGCAGATGGATAGGGTCAAAGACATAAGTTCTACGAGTGCAACTGTCAAATCTAACTCTATTATGGATAGATAGGTTATTGAAACCGGGCGTAAGTAGGTAAATAGTTTCGGCCTCTGATCGATCTGAATTAATCTGAAAGGTTGAAAGCAGGGAGCACTTATCCAGTGGAGAGCACATAGATACATTTTTCTTTGAAACACAACTCACCAATTTACGGGCGGCGGGGGACGAGGTAAGAGAGCTGTGATTGGTCAGCCGCTGCGAAACTGTCTGGCGGTCCGTCATCATCGTACATAGGTTGCGTATGCGAACGTTTGTTGAATACAACAAAAGGTTGGCGAGCCGCATTCCCTCGCAGGCGCAGTCAATTGGATATATAGTCTCTGGTTGAAAGGTTTGGGTTTGTTGTCAAAATCTATTCTCTTATTGAATGCTTGTCTTCACGTCGCGCGGCCGCGACGACGGCGGCGGCGCTCCGTGTGCCACGTGACACTTTTACTTCCTTTATTACTTTCTAAAACAAAACAGAATCAAGACTAATGGTACCTTATTTACTTTCCGAGTGTTGTCAAGTAGTAGTTGATCGTATCACGAAGAGTTAATTAATTTACCGTAAGATAGCGACGTGACTAGACAGGATAATGTCCCGGAGTCGAGCCTCGACGATATTAACCCATAAACTGTAATAGTGGGGAAGGAAAGGCATCCGGTAGTAGTAGTAGCTCGATCTAATTAACTTATAAGAAATACCTTCATCGGCGGTAAGTTATTAATAAACGGTCAAGTGCGAGTAGCACTCGTGCACCAAGGGCTCCGATCACACTTTCCACATAAAGAACTAAAGTATGATGTATGGATGACATATCAAACCAAATTGAATATTTTTGTGGAAAGACATAAGTAAAAGTAAAAAAAACGTAAAAATCGTTCATTTGCTTCGAAGTTATTACTTACAAGTTAATACATAAAGAAAGAAACAGAAGAATTTTCAGTGTCTAATTGGAACTTATATTTTTATATGGACTGGGTTATGTTCTTATATTTTCTAAAATATACATTATTTCAAAAAAATCAAAACGTACGAGCATAGTTTTCCATAGTATCTCAAACATGTAAAAAAATTGTGAAAATCGGACAAGGTTTAGGGGGTGGAAAACGTTACCGCTTTTTGTATGGAAGCTCGCGAGTACACGATCCTCATATAAACAACAGATATACATTTCAGCTTGATACGTTCACGCGTTCTTAGTTGAAAAGGTTGTAACACACGGACAGACGGACAGACGAACAGACTGACATACGGACAGACTGACAGACGGACAGACGGACGGACGGACAACAAAGTGATCCTATCAGGGTTCCTTTTTTCCTTTTAAGGATCGGAACCCTAAAAATATTTAACTAAGTTCTTAAATAGGTAGCTGTCAACATTGAACTACTATTACTAATGGTATCTCAATTGCTATTAAATACATTTGTATTTAAATAAATTTGTATTTAAATACATTTGTATTTAAACAAGTAGTACGGAGTACTATTATCTCTTCTGTGCAAGTAGTATAATTTTAAAGTAGGTACCTACAAACGTCGGGCATTTTTGTTTCTGAGCATTTGAGCGGCCTAATGTATTATTGTACAATATTTAGAAATTTTATTATAGAATAGAATACAATATATGTATGTATACTGTGCCTAAACAGGCGAACTAAACATTTTTACAAAAGATAAACCTTTACAAATGTAATGGATGTACTGTAATAAAATTACATTCCTCTGACGTCTTTACAATAGGAAAATTAATTTAGCTAAAATGTGGATCTGTTGATCAAAGCCGGCTTTGTCGTGTAACTCGTGTTAAATAAGTAATACGTACATGCGGTGTTCATGAGGTACCTACTAACGAAGATTATTTCACAGTATACAGGGTGTAACACAAAGGTGCAGTCACGGATGGCCTCCTCATCACATTACGCCTCGCCTTCGCGTCTTTTACCAAATCATGCTTTTTCGACATCAAAGGTACAAAAAAAAGCAATATCAAAATTACATAATATAAAGCTTGAAAATGCGTGATCGGCTCTAGTTATTTTATGTAAAGAATACCCTTCAATGTGTCCCGCCCGCATTCCTGGCCGTATCTGGACGTCCGGCGAAGACTACGCATGAATATTTCATAGAAAATGTGAATGTTTGACATTGTAATAGAGTGGTTAAGTATTATCATTCCTTCCACCTCTAGTAGGGAGACGAGGGTAAAGCGTAAAGCTAAGTGGCGAAGGGGTCCAACAACTGTAAAACAATTTGATCCTGAAATGGCTTGTAGGTAAATTGTCTGTGACCATTTTTTTTTCCGGACGTAAACTTATGTCAAGTACATAGGACACATTTATTTCTTATGACCTAAAAATTTAATTTACCCAAGTATTACAACATTTTTAATGAACTTGGTTTATCTTATTTTGGATGCTTTGTCGAGTTAAAGACTACACATCGTTTTTGGCCATTCTATTCACACAATCAATAAGATATTATTAATAATAATAATAATATAACTTTATTCCAGAAATAAAATTTCCATATCTTATATAAACTAACACAAAAACATAAAACACATCAAAAAGTAAATTCACATACTAGCGGATAACATTATAGGTACTTACTAAAATATAAATATAAATATGAAATATATCTAGCTTGAACTAAAATAAACTACCTACTTATAGTATAAAGTTGTGGGCTGCTGTATGGAAGGGCACAAAGGGAATACAATACACTATGAATGATGAACGTTCCCCAATTTTCTTGGTTCCCTCGTTACTAATATGATATTCTCTTTAATTTGAGCAATATTTTGTTAGGCCCCAGCCCCAGGGTATTCAATTCAGGGTGAAAGGAAGATCCCTTTATATTTTATGGCTTATCTTTTTCTTTCCAGTAATTGCAAGCAAAACTTAAGTGGGTTAGGTTAGGATATTTTTATACCTGTCAAAAATAATGAAAGAAGTAAATGAACGAAGTCCTCCGCACTATTCACAACAAGCGAATATACGGTGTGTGTAGTAAGGTGTAGTTATATTTGAGGGGGTCGACAGGGACATCATTCTGACCATCTTTCACTAAAACCGATATGATCAGAGCAATTTTATTTTTCCTTCCTCCATACATTTTGGCCCGCGCGGTCAGCTGATTTGTATGGAGAAGTAAAAATCGGTTTCATAGTGAAAGTTGTTCAGAATAATCTCCTTAACAACCCCCTAAAATATGATTACACCTTTCTGTTACACCCTGTATTTTGCACTAGATTTTATGTTTCGTTATTCATATGGAGGTACAGTAATACGGATTAGATGGGCCTGCAGGCCTAAATTTTAATTTGTGGTCCATGCAGCCCCCAGGAAATTCTGTTGCTTGCTAATTGCATTGCTTGCATCTCGCTAACTCAAACTCTTGAGTTAGCAACAACCAAGACTCGTGTCTTCAATTACCTACCTAAATGTTTATTTCAAGTCTTCGCTGAGATACTGTTTAGAAACGACATTGTAAACAATAGCATCCTTTGAAAAGTTACTGGGGTGGAACTGAAGACACCAGACACCACCCTCTCCCTCAACTCGATATTATTATCGTGAGAGAGAGAGGAAGGTAGAAGAAAACTTTGGCTTTGATCCCCTAATCAATATTACACCGATTACTTTAATTAAATATACAACTTTAAAGCATCACAAAAATTGCCACCTCTATGCCTAAAAGCGACGTAAAGGGCGAAAGCCACTTAAATGGGTGATGGGTTATTTTGTCTGATCAACTCCAACTAGGCCAAAGTCCGAGTAGTCAATAACACGGTGCCGTGTGCTTAGATTTCAGACCCTTATTGAGACCTATGACCTAAAATGACCTACTTAAATCAGAAATCTGATTTTACTGAAACCGGCACACTACACAACATTGCACAAAGACAAAGCAATTAGACATATTGAACTAGGTACCCCTCTGGTTTTCCACAGCTATAGATTTAAACCGGATGAGATAAGAAAGTCTGAAAGGCAGAAAGCGTTTTCACCAGTGCCTTCGCAAACTGAAAGACTACCTACATGACGTATCGGTAACCCCATTGAACGAACAATATGAACCCCCATTTTCCGCAACACAATACATACACGAACGATCAAATAGCTTCCTGAAAAAACCACACACTTATTTTACTACCAATTACTCTGAACTGAAAGATAGGACGTTTACTGAAATTAATGATACAATCACTTACCTTAAACCATTTATCGCGAAGACACAACAAAACACTTTTCAGGTGCTGAAATTTGGTGCGCGTCCCGCTACCTTCGAAATCCAACTGATAGACAAATATGATAGTCTCTGCGCCGATCCCTGCGCAGTAGGGTCCCTGGTTAGGGTACCGCAGTCTTCGTGGCTCCAATGGGGTACTGAACCTCTGTGTCTTGCTTGAATGATGTTCTCTCATTGCCGGTGGTAGGCGCCGGAGGGGTGAGGCAGGCGGCGGGCGGGTTATATAATGGAGCCGATCGATAGCAGCCTGGCTTCGTAAGGCCCGTCCATAAGGTGCTTTTGATGTTAATTTTACAGTTTAGTTTCAGTGTCTGTCTTATATGGGGGCGGGATTTGGCTAACAATGTTGTCTGGTTTACAACAAAGGCTTCATTAGAGTTGTGTTGACTTTGAAGGTCAGTTTTGTTCTAGAGGAGATTGTTCATTTGGAGTTTTGCTAACTACTGGTAACATACTGGGTTTGGTTAGAGATCTCTTACTAGGGAAAAGCTCGCCTTTGTACACTGTTTCTATATGTTTTTTATTGTCCTGTGTAACTGTTTGTGTGCAGTAAAGAAATTATGAAATATAAGTAGGGAAAATAACCAAGTGCGATGAATTTCATGATGACAAGGAGTATAATGTGGTCTGACTTATGCCAAAATAATGAAAGGGAACTCTTTTATTTTTACGAACCCAACCAAACATCATGTATAGGGTATGCACAGGATATGTTATTATTTTCAAGGAACATTAGGTAATACAAACTCCTTGTTGCTACGGTAAATTGGCTCTTACACCAATAACAAGCAAACTTTTGGAATTCATTCACCAGGTATCTACAAAGTTTTGGTTAATAAGGATGAAATACCTTTTCACATACCTGACATGGTTTCGTAACCATATCTACCTACATCATGAAGGATTACTTGGATAGAAGGTAAAAGTTTGGCTTTACAATGTATAGGCCGGTCAATATCTACATTAAAAAAAATAAACATTGCAAACGCGCATGTAACTACGATTTTTTTATATGTTGTTAGGTCCCTTGAGAGTAGTTTATACCCAAGTTTGCAACCCTGAAAACCTTGTGCTGCCCCCACGGTGCTCGAAAAACTGCGAAATTTTGGCAAATATTTCAGTTTATTAAAAAATCTACCTTAACGAAGAGTTTTTCAAGTACGTTTGGTAGTACTTTAGTAAAGATAACAAAATTTGCTACAATTTTAGCGAAACCTGAGCACACTATGTCTTTTGGTTGCGAAGATACAGCAAGTCAAAGATGGGCAATTCTCCGGCAGTGCTAGGAAAACTGTGAAATTACAGAATTTCCGATGTAACAGCTCTTGTTTCAGTTGCTTTTTTTGTTTTTGGACTTACCACCAACTACAAAAATGGTTAGGGGTTGAAAAGAACCCGTGTGACTGGGGATGGGAGACCAGCGAACAAGGTCTAATGCCTGTCACAATGTGCGCAGAGCCCGCTCCTCAGACCCTGCTTAAAATGATGGCTTGCAAATGCAAGAAAGGTTGCTAAGCTTCGTGCACTTGCAGAAAGGCCGGGCTCAAGTGCTCTATCTTATGTTCCTTTTGCCACGGTCGAAATTGCAACAACGCCATCCCTATCGTTCTGGATGAGGAGGACGAGGATGAGGACAATCCAACACCATATGCCGACCCACCTTCACCTCCAGAAAACACTATCCCTCCACACCCACTCCCCCCCACTGATCTTGACTGGTTGAGACCTGGTCCTTCCAAAAGGGCAAAAGTCTAAGTCTCTAAATTTGTATAAATTTGTAGTTTTAAATCGTTATACTGTTTTTTTGTGCTTTCTTTTTATGTTTACTTTATCTTAAATGTCAAATTTGTACTCTTTGTTCTTTATAATACATCCTACAAACATAATGTAATTGAGCACAATGTATTTATTATTTAGCAAAAACCTAATCAGTCATACTATAATATTAAAAACCGGCCAAGTGCGAGTCAGACTCGCGCACGAAGAGTTCCGTACCATCATTTATAAAAATGGAAAAGAAATCATATCTGTTGTCCGACTCGCACTTAGCCAGTTTTTAGTATTCGTTGTTATAGCAGCAATAGACATACATCATCTGTGAAAATTTAAACTGTCTAACTATCACAGTTCATGAGAAACAGCCTCCGAAACATTATCTACAAAAACCAGCAAAAAAATCACGTTTTTTGTATGGGAGCCCCCCTTAATATTTATTGTATTCTGGTTTTTAGTATTTTTTGTTAAAGCGGCAACAAAAATACATCACCTGTGAAAATTTCAACTCTCTAGCTATCACGGTTTATGAGAAACAGCCTTCGAAACATTATCTACAAAAACCAGCAAAAAAAATCACGTTTTTTGTATGGGAGCCCCCCTTAATATTTATTGTATTCTGGTTTTTAGTATTTTTTGTTACAGCGGCAACAGAAATACATCACCTGTGAAAATTTCAACTCTCTAGCTATCACGGTTCATGAGATACACACGCAGAAACTACTGAACGGATTTTGATTTGACATTGACATTGACAGCACAGGGTTTTCAGGGTTGCAAACTTGGGTGTTAACTACTCTCAAGGGACCTAACAACATATAACAAAATCGTAGTTACATGCGCGTTTGCAATGTTTGATGTCGATATTGACCGGCCTAGTAAGCCTTCCAGAGTTTTGAATTTCATGTATATGTGGGTTAATGGCGTAGTTAGAGGTGGCAAAGAACTCCCCATGTTAGGATAGGACCGCAAGGGTAAGTTAAGAGAATATAAGATGATTAAAGTACAGTCGATCATGTAGGCCTGACGTAGCTTTATGTCACTATTATTGAAAATCTATTGTGCCAAGTGGAGATGGGAGGAACACTTGGCTAGGAGGGACGACGGTAGCCCAGGTGGTGGCCCAGGGATGCGCGTAGACCGAGAGGCAGACCACCCGCCAGATGGTAGGATGACATCGCCAAAACTGCCGGACAACGTGGTTTAGGTTGCCTCAGGTCAGGACCGCAACAAATGGCGTAATAAATGGCGCATAATGAAGAGGAGGCCTTCACTCAAAGTGGGTGTTGGAGGCTGGATACATAGATAGTGACAATCACATCTTACTAATGAAAGTAACTGGTTCGCCGACACATCATATACAAGTATAATGTGTAACAATAGTTCGCCATTGTTCGGTCGTTCGAGCTGTGTGCTTCTGCGAGAGAAGAGGAATGCACAAATAAATTATCGAAGTCTTGGACTTAGACTTTACTCTCAATATCCCTTCGCACTTCAATATTCAATTCAATATACTTTATTGCACACAATCAATACATTATGACAATTAAAAATGGATATAACATGTACAAAGCCAAGCTTATCTCTATCAAGAGCACTTCGCACAGATCATAATCATAATTATTATAAAAAGGATCATCATCATTGGCCTTTTCATATTTTCAGATGTTTATTACAGCTGCTGTGTGTTCTGGGAGTCACATATTCTCTTGTGACTGAACAGACCGATTCAGGATCTGCACTGCTTGCCACAGCGATCCAAGCAAATTCGGCGTTAGGTGGTGGAGCCGCTTGTTTTCGTGCTAGCCGTTTTCTTTTGAGATTTTTCAACCACTGTTTTTCGTGCCTGGTTCAAATCAAACCAAGAGACTGGGAACTTCTGGCACTGGACCGATCGGGATGGAGACACCTATTACACCAGGGCAGAACCAGGCACGGTAAAAAGGATCAAACATTTTGAAAAATAACAGATGAACCTGTCAGATAGAGAGCCTGTTTGGATTATATTAGGTTTTGCTTTCTCGAGTTCAGTGTATAGCGCCCTGAAATCCTGCTACGGTAAATTATTGTTCACCAACCACCTGTTGCGATATTGTTGTGTACACAGTCCTTGCCATTATACACGCGCCCCACTATACATAACCTATAGATAGGTCTAAGGGGTTAATGGTAATAAGGGTGCAAAATTTCCGTTCCTAGATTTGCTGCACGGTGTTATTTAGTTACAACTTACAACACGACCTAATAAAAATCGGTCAAGTGCTGGTCGGACTCGCACAACAAGGGTTCTCCGTACCAAACGGGTACGACAAAGCACTCAAAACAATGAAAAAAAAAAAAAAGATTGTGCCCTCACGAGGATTTGAACCCAAGACTTACATATGGCGCGACCAACATTTTAACGGTTGCACTGCCACAATCGACGTGGTAAGACGCGAAATATACGATCATATTGAATATTGATAATATCTTTATATGTATATCTCAGGGTGTATCAAGAAACTTCACTTAAAATCTCGTGTAATCTGTAGCGGCAATAGAAATACACATTCTGTGACAACTCTCTACCTATTATGGTTTGCCCCAGATAGCCCACTGACGTACCACAGAGACGGACGGACAGCGGAGGCTTATTAATAGGGTCCCGTTTGGCACCATTCGGGTACGGAACCCTAAAAGGTTGTTTATAAATATTAGATTTAATTTTTCCAACCCTTCTAGTTCTCTAGATACCTAGTGAAATCTCATTTCAGATTCCGGGAAGTCTTAATTAAAATCTCGACAGGAACCGTTGCAGAGCTTCAAGGCAGCCAGAAGAGATTTACGAGAAGTGTTTGTTTACATTCGGGGCATTTTGGGGTAATAAGAATGGGTATTTATACAAATTAGAATAGATGTTAATAAATCCAATTACCTATGTTATCCTAGCTCAGCTTAGAGTTTTTAGTGTATCCTTAGATATCCTGTAGAACGATGTTAGTTTCCCATGTCATGCAAAACTATGGGCTTTGATTATGGAATATGAGTAAGAAATAACAAAAGTTTAACCACACTGACCAATTGAAACGTGGGTACAAAACTAATTTGGTGTCGTTTTTTTTTGAGGTTGTAACTAGGAGCCTACTTTAAAACAGTTTCTGATTCTCAAGGCACGGCGGCATGGCAAGGCAAACCTACCTAAAAAAAATCGACACCAAATTAGTGTTGTACCTACATTTAAAATTGGCGAGTGTGATTTTTCGTTATTTCTTACTTTTGAGTTCATTAGAAGTCGACTCATTTTTTTTAATTAAGTATTTTTTATTAAGTCGGTAAACAAATAGTGATCGCGTGTCAATGCGGCTCGTCGCCTGCGGCGCCTATATTTTGACTGACAGCGCCAAATGATACGATTGCGCGCTTCTCGGAGCAACTAAGATGCTTTCGCGATGCGTTACATCCCCATTGAGTCACTTGCGCGGGAGGAACTCACCACATCCTTTATAAATGGAAATAAGTTTTAATCGAACCAACATATCCTTAGCATCATAATCAAATGACAATTCTATGAGATTCTCGCCCTTAGATCAGTAAGTCAACAATTAAGACCGGCGACCGCGTGAATTTCCCATACAAACGTAATATACCAAAATGATTTGAATTTGAGAACTAGTTCTAAGTATTTAGACTGTTAATCGGATTAATACAGTGTTTACGCAGGTTCCTGGTCGTATACCAAGGTTATTACTTATTCAAATTACTTAAAAATATTTTAAAATTGGTTGAAGAGGAACCCTGGTATACAGACCAGGAACCTGCGTAAACAGTGTATAAATCCGATTAACAGTCTAAATACGTTAAACTATTTCTCAAATTCAAATAATTTTTGTATTACGTTTGTATGGGAAATTCACGCGGTCGCCGGAGCCTTAAATTTCAAAATAATTTCGTGCAACTCAGGGTAAATCTCCTTAAGGGTCTAGCTAGACTTTGGATATAACTAGGGTTTTCTTTACTCCATCAAGAAAGACATATCCCCTTGCTAACTTAATCTCATAAGCCGAGGTTACTCATTGGTAAGAGTAAATCCGCCTCATTAGTCGTTACTAAGGGAATACAAAACATTTACGATGCGGAGGGAGGTAGAGCTCGTCTAAGCTCAAATGATGCGCCCCACTCCTTGGTTTTGTATTTACTTGCAAAACAAAGCCAAGGAGTGGGGCGCCTCATTTCACCTTAGACGAGCTCTATTATTATAATTTGCGCAACTCGTAAATACTTATTTGCTTTGTAACACGATAATGGTTTGTTTCGTCTGTTTACTGTAGTCCTAAACAAATACTTCTGAAACAAATTAATTACTTGGCTTTTTTAATCTTAGAAGCCTTTTATTAATTGAGGCTGTAAGTACAAGAAACGACAGAATGGTCTTATCTAACGTTTTTATTAAATTGTATTCACATACGGATTGATGTTCGATTTCATTCTTTGATTGATGTTTCATCATTCAAACGCAAAGGCGACTTTATCTCTACAGAAGTTACTTCCTCTGGTTTGAGATCAAGCAGCAGAGTAAAAAGCTCCGCCACGGCTACAAAATGTTTCTACAAAAGCTTTTCTTACTTTGCTCTTCAATGTGCATGTGCAAGTAAGTACATATGTAGTTATTCTTTTGTTGAATGTTTGTGTTGCTTTCTTGAAGTTCCAAAGACAACTAACCACTGTACAGTCGCGATATACACCTTATGGTGCGTCATCAAAGGGATGATCGTATCCTTTGAGGCAGGTGAACCTAATACGTAAAGTAAGTTACGTATAAGGTTCACCTGCCGTTATACGTTACGTTAAGTCATAATCATATCGCTCTTTAGTCCCTTACTCCACATGTTAGGTCCACTTTACCCGAATGAAAGAGGATCTTATCGCATTGGGGTAACTCGACTGTTCTAGCAAAATGTTTATTTTGTGTCTGGATTTAAAATAGAACAAAGTACAATTCTGCTCGTAACAGAGGGTTACAGGGGTGTGTGTACTACAACGGTATATTGCTTCGGGCTACGATGTACGACGAGCTATCCAGAGCATTCTGTCTGTGTAAACATGTTTCTCCCTCCTATAGAGATTGTATGATAGGTACCTAATTGGGGAGAATATGATTTGTGATGGAAACTGTTGTGTGTATTTCCAAGGTATTTTTATTTATCATCTACAATACATAGAGTAAAACTACGGTTGAATATCACAAAGATTTAATTTTACACATTTAAAGTTATACAAAACGATAGTAAATCACGATGCGTCTTGGCATTTTGTTTGATTCGAATAGAAAATATCTTACACAAAAATTACGATGTAGGTTTATAAATGGTAATATCGTAAATATTACAATAAATTATATGTATAAGCTTAACTTTAATATTAGTTCTTAACATATCAATGGCATAACAGATCATTTTTCATTGAGTGTTAGAAGGGACATGATTAATAACTAGTTTCACAATTTGCCTGATAACAACATTTATATGGTAAAGTTTAATTTTCGCTTCCAATTACGTGCCCAGCTGCTTTCATTTACAATTTAACCAACCAACCAATCTGTGAAACTAAACAATAACCTAAAGTTCCAAATTAAGACATTTCCAAACAACAAAATGTAAGCTATAATTCATGTACTTTTTTTTGCCTTCTCTTAGCTAGTATATCCTGCGATACACGCAATTAATGGCACTTGCTTGACTGTTCCTTAAGCTAGTAGTAAAGCTAAAGTTTGTTATCTCGACATAAACTTTATATTGGCTGCATGCACAGACTGCTTTTCAAATAAAGGCCACTTAAACTAACTAGGGCACCTGAATAATCAGTATGACTTTGAGTCCTGGATGCACCAGGAGCCCAATTCTGTTAGCAAAGTGACTGCCCAGTGACAATGACGCAACTATGACGCTTAACTTTAGATATCCATTATCTAGTTTTGTAGTATCGGTAATTACTTAAAGGTAGATTTAAGGTTGGTAATTGGTAATCAATTAATTTCTAACGCAAGATAATGGTTATCTAAAGTTCAACTTTGTCGTCGCATCAATGTCGTTGAAATCGCCCAGAGTCCAATGTCTATACAATTTATAATTCTCTCTCAGGGTCTGATGTATCTGCCAGTTGTATTAATCCAATGAAGCTCTTCTCGGGCTGCATGACCGAGTGCCTGTCCCCGCCGGTGTTGCGGACCGCCAGCCTGTCTCCCTTCCTGAGGAAGAGCGCTGATGCTGAGAAGCAGGAGTTGGGCTTGTCCCTCGAGTCCGTGCTGTGGGCGGACTGGGCGCACTGGAGGAGGCTCTCCCAGTCGCTCTCGTACTCGTTCTTCCTCCGGAGCACCCAGGAGATCACGTCGTGGGCGTCTAGGTAGTAGATCTGGAAGGGGGGTTGGTGTTACTTTTTCTGATGGCTGGCTGGCGGTGGTAGGTTTGTAGAAATCGTAGGGGATCAATTCGGCGGGGACGTCTGAGAAACTAAGTTTTGGCATAGACAAATGTTTTGGTCATGGGCTTTGGTGATCGTTAGGGCCGTAATAATAAAACGCAATCTAAGAGTTATCGTGAAATGGATTATTTTTACAGGCTTAGTATCTGTTACGTTTCTTTGGCACAGAATAATTCTATTTGTTCCGAAATCTTCCCTACCAACCTATCTAAATCAAGGGGATGGTTACTCACTAGGTATACATATATCTGTAATATCCAAGAAAATCGTCTCGTAATTCTTTGAAAGCATTTTCGGGATAAGGTTAAGTAATAGGCGCGAAATTGAAAGCCAGCCGACCGTTCCTCTCGGATTCGCAGAGGAAACGAGCAATGTCGATTTTGATTGGAATCCGGATTGATCTAAGAATAGAGATTCATAGCAGTGAGCTGGTTTGCTTTGTACATATTATGTACGTATATTTTCATGACACAATAAAGTTTCGGAGGTAGCTCAACTTTCTTCTTGATCTCATAGCATAGGCCCTTACATAGAGTTCTATACACACTGGGGCATTAACCCACCCCCGCTACTATCTGTTACAATAAAACGTATAGAGGTAAATAGATATTATGATGAACGGATGTATGGTTGAGAGTTTATTTGATTTCTCGAAGTAGAGGATAGAATTAGCAACGTTTACCTGCGCATAAACCAGGTAGACTCCAGTATGGTGCACATGGACATGCCCCTTCTCCGTGAGGGTGGGGCGGTGGGGGGAAGCCATGGTCCAGGGGGAGGGGTACCACACGTTGTGGTCTTGGCCGTGAGGGAGCTTCACTAGGCCGTTACCTGGTGACAGAGAGAGACAATGAATGACATATGAGATATAGGGTAGTTAGAGAGATACAAAGAGATGTAATAAGTATAACAAACCATCACGAAACTCCGGTTGCCGATTGAATAAATTCTAAAGTAGCAACCTACCTAGTCGTGATGGACCAACAAAAATGAACTATCTAAATATCTATCTAATGATCTAAGCTAAATATTCTGAAATGAGATCTCATTTGCTGAATGTTGTTGAGTGATTTCGTAAATCCATGTTATTTCCAAGTGGTCATCATCTGTGTGGCAGATTAATAAGGAAAAATATAGACTGATAAGTAATAATTTAATTATCAGCTGGTGCTTATTGTTCACTATTCATGATTAAATGTTATCTAATCGCCAGCGCCACCGGTCACCTTATTATCAAATTATCGGAAAACAAATGCACCTGTGTGGGCCGTGCTGTAGGCTTTAAATAAGAGCTGTGTGTACATACCTATAAACTTATTATTAAAAATCTGTGAAGAACGCGATTTTCGAAATACAAATAAATAATTATTTCCAATAACGGTGCACAAAATATGAAGATAAGATGGTGCGTACGGCTAATCAACATGCCAAGATAAAAGTGAAGGACCAAACCAAAACTTAACAATGGTAGATATTAACGACTTCACAAACGGAGGAAACATAATCTACGCGCCTCCAAATGACACGGCTCACGGGTTCATCTGGACCTCATTCGGCCTTAGCACAGTTGGGCTAGTATTCTCCAGCGCAGTCGTAGGCCTGCTGATCCTAACAGCGGTACTCTTTGAAGAATGGCGCCAAAGCTACAAGAACCAAATCCTCCTGCAGTTTTCTATCGCGAGATACTCCTACATCGTCGTGCGGTATGCTTTCGACACCGTCCAAGTGTTCGGAATCCACAAGAACGGTCTGCTAGGATACTATGACGTGTATCTTCTACTGTACACGGAGATGGCGGTGGTGACGTGGATGTTTGTGTTCAGTAAGCAGATGTACGACAGTTTGGTGAAGGTGATCTACGTTCGGGACAGCAGACGCCTTCTGAAGACCTCCCTAATGGCATGGTTGATACCATCGGTAGTGGTGTCTCTTCTGGGATTGATACTCTACAAGACTAAGTTGATGCTCTTAAAAGTGTTTTTGATATACTTCTTCGTACTAAAATGGCCAATAGTGTTTGCGAATGCGTTTCTACTGTTTTCGGTTATGAAGTCTTTGAAGAGTCTGGGGAATCGAAAAAGTTATTTCATTATGATCGTGATGATTTATACGTTTGGTTTTCAACAGCTTTTGCATGATATTTACAGTGTTGTTTACACGGTGTCGATTCAGACTGTTAATGAGATTCCTATTGGTATGCATATTTCTTTTGTAGTTTTTAATATTATTGCGTTGTATCAGCACCCGGTGGCCACTCTCTTCTGGTTGTTTGGGAATGAGAGGACTAGGGATCTATGGAAGTTTAAGTCTAACAGCAGTACATTTACTTTAAGACATCGACCCTCCAGTTATATATGAAATGTTATCAAAACGTATTAAGAAAATAGTAACGCTTTATAGAAATGCAATTTGCTCAAACTGTTGTTTTGTTTACCGACTGAAAATGCTCATCAATATCTGAATCACGCCATGAAAACGTATTAAGCTAATGGCTTGAAAATTGCCTCAGACTAAAATAGCTGCGTAAAGCTGTTCGAATATCTGTGACCTAATTCCTGATGTTACGGTTTGTCATTTGAATGTCATATTAAACGGTAACGGCCATTCGTTAATCACCTAAATAGCTGCTCTTAATACCTATGCCGTATCAAAATGAAGTCCACCCATATAAATTGCAATAGAAATGATAATAAAAGATTCACGCTTTAGAAAAAAATCACTTTCACGTTCCAGAAAGAGGCATAGCAGTCTATAGACCTAAACGGGCAGGCCCCTCTTTCTTGGCCCCGCGATCGATAGAGCCCGCCTGTCATATCAGTCACCAAACGGTTATCGATATTTATTACAGAAAAAATTCCCTTAGTCAGTTTAAATGGTCGAATCGGGCAGATAACAATTGAAAATTAATTGTTATAGAGTATCCACTGATGAGAAGTAATAAAAGAAATAATTCGAACCGAAACGACTGACTACAATACCAACTTACTCATTAGCTTTTGCATACGCAAAAAGCTACTCTACTGTACTCTTGCCCAAAAATCAGGCATTCCGATTCAGCATGCTTTGCTAACAAAATAGTGCTCCGTCAAAGTCATAGGGTTCCCATTATCCTAATGTGCCTCACTGACCCCAGGGCCTCCAATATAATAGTGTAAGAATTACAGGAAGAGGGTAATGGTACCTACCTATTAAATTGATCATGTATTTATGTGGGCATGAATGAAATACTTATTTGCGTAGGTACATAGAAAAAGGTTTATTGAATGTGAATTGAATTAGATACGATCTATGATCTGAGGTAACAATTGGGTTAACATACAAATTCCATCATAGCATTGTACATTAGAATGAAGTAATTAAAACAAAGGAACACTTACATTATTGTCTTCAAACCAACTTACTATAATTTATATATTAGTTCTGTTTTCCTCACCGCCATCAAAACAAAGCGTCTCACTACTCTTTTTTTTCGCTCCCTCTACTTTCGCGGCTAGGTATCCTACCACCACTTTAAAAAAGGCTGGTTTTTGTACGGCTCAGTACTTGAGTCCGTCAATTGTTTACAAGGATTTATTTAAATGCTAACAATAGCATACCTGGGTGTCTCCCGAAGCGGAATTCAGATTGTGGGATAGAAAGGATAGCTAATTAGTAATTAATCTCACCTTTATAGTGTTGATGTATCTCCGTACTGAGATGAGAGGTATTTCCGTGGAAGTGCGCAGCGACGAACGGCTTCCTTTGCGCTGTGACCTGGAACACCCGCCCGGATTATATTGGTTCCTGGAATCTATTCTCCTACCAGGATGCTATGTAGGTTATGATTGGAAACGACGAACTATCTCAAGTACCACGCCTATTTCCAGGAAATATTCGTATATTCATGGCATTACAGTCTTGGGTTTAGTTATACCATGTTATACTATTTTATTTCACAAGTGCAGAAACTGCTTTGTCATCCCACAAATTATAATCACGTGTGTCGTAAGGTCCGATAAAGTCCAAGGTGGGATAATAACTGTCCCGAAGGATACTTAAATATTCTTACACCCTGTAGGAATATCCTAGACATGTCCTCCAAACTATTATACTACCCCTCATTGGTTGCTCGTTTTAGCGACGAGGATAGCTTCAACTTACGCAATATCCCTGGATTTAGTACCTACCTTTATAAGTACTTTGAGTTTGAGTGATTAATTAGGTGGCTCAGTGACATTTTCTTTATTGCGGATGGTCTACTTGTCCCGATATTATGTTTCGGAGAAAAGTAATGAGCCCTCAGATTATAATACTAAAGCTGAGCTCTAGCATAGCACAGTATGTAGGGTACCGTTGGCAAACTTGAGTCACATACAGGTACAAATAAAGCACTTTATTACGTACGGGGTGCTATAAGTTTGATACCTACTTCTGTCTGTGAGATGAGAGTGTACCTGTCCATGGTACTCGAGCGCTGATACCGATGGACGCATTTAAATGCGGTATTCTATAAATGGTTATTTCTTCAAGTATGGCAATTATTGGGTTACTTAGTAGTTTCCTCACCTCATCCTCACTGTTCCTGGCTATCCTAGAGACATGTTCCACTCGGTATGCAGAGGACTTCTGTTCAGGGTTCGGTGAACTGAACTTCTTGGGCAGACGTCTGTAAAAATCCTGCTGATAAGCACCCCTGAATAGACGTGATCATTATACAGTGCAGTTACAGTATAGATTGAAGATTTTTCAAAATAGCTGGTCAAGTAATACTTTAACGGTAAAGTAAGAGTAGTAATAACTTGTATAGCGCCGGAAAAAATCTTGACCTGCATCATCATCATCATCACCATCATCAGCCTGTCAGGCAATCCATTGTTGCGTGTAGGCCTCCAAATGCACACGCCATTCAATTTGATCCTGTGCAAGCCGCGTCCTATAGTTGTTTACAAAGGAGCAGAAACTATAATGCAATACCCTTACTTCGTTTAAGATAAATATAATCCAAAGGTCAGTTTCCAAAGAAATTCAGTAACCAAGAGGCTCTGGTTATAAATGACGTAGGTATACCTCACATCAGGCTTAGTATAAGCTCTCGGCGCAGCATACTCGTCAACGGAGTCGAGAGGAGAGTCAGCGAAGACGCTGCGTCTGCGCCGTTCCCCGCCGGCCTGCGCGGGGGTCGCGGGGGGAGTCACCGCTGCTAGCTCTGAAAGGAAAGGATCACATACACTTATCAATCTATAATAGCTGAAAGAAGGGGACTACTGCTTAAGTTAGTAAAATATTCGGCCTGCGGAAAATTAAGAAACACCGAGGGACAATTTTCCAGCTAATCGCCAAACCGCTCTATCCTCTATCTCTGACAACTAAAAGTTTCTATCGCAATCACTTTTAATTGTTATGTTTTGAAGGATGATCCAAAAAATATGAGCAATGTCATCTGAAGATTCTGAAGAAAGAAAATATTTGGGTAATGAAATCCTTGAAATGTAACTTTCATTCAACTCACCGCTGTCCGGAAGCTCAGGGTTCTCGTTTAGCATCTGCTTGATCTTCCGGATGACAGAGGCGTTCCGGTTCTTGCCGAGGGTCACGATGGACCCGTGGAAGTCTTCCGGCTTCAGCTTCACCATGTTCGTCTTGCCGACCTGGGGGCCAAAGTTCAGATAGGTAACCAAAGTTCACTTGAACACTTGAATCAAAGATAAACATAAACATGTGACACATAAAATAATTCTGTTCTGGCTCAACATTAGGATACCTTGGGATATACCTTGGGAACCAGTAAAAACTTAGTAAAAAGGAACTTCACACACTTTTATAAAATGCAAAACTTCTTTTTTTGGAGCCTCAAGTTAAAATGAGTTTTCCGAATTGTGTTAATTGTAAATAAACAACACACAATACACACACACACCTTCAGACAACTTACCTTATCCCTCCTACTATCGTAATTCCCATAATCTCCGCTATGGTCATCAGGGTCTTCGTCGTCATCATCATCGATATCGTACAGGTCCTCGTCATCATTTTCATCGTCTGTGCCTTCCTCGTCATCTTCGAAGACCGTCAGACCGCCCAGCCTCTCCACGTCTTCATCGCCATCGAACGCCAGTCTGTTCTTTGGTGGTGGGTCGTCGATGACGATGCTGCCATCATGGTCCAGGTCCGCGAAGATCTGAAAATCGGATAGAGATATATTAGATTATCTTTGGAGGGATATCTACCTCCGTTTTCCCATACACCAAATGGCTGTGGATTTGAGTTATTGAATAAGGCTGCTGGATGGACTCTAAACGTGATTGAGTTCGCAAGAATTGCTTATTTTACTCTGCACGTGGAGCTTCAAAAATAAACAGCAAATTAATATTATAATTCACGTGTTTTTGCCATACATTTCAAAACTAAATAAAATTGCGATAAGTGTATGTCGGTGTATAAGTATTGAGTTCTTGGAGAATTTAGCAGAGCTCTTCCTTGCACATGTTCTTAGCCGTCAAAGTGGGATATTATGTTCCGGCTGTCTTTAATAACTTAGCTTCTTAATATTCTAGGCCTTGCTTTGCTCCTAGTGCTCTATTTATATCCGTGATTTCATTAGAGTTCCGAGTAACGCTTAGGATTTTACTATGAAGGTAGCGTCATCAACAGCTCAGCAACTCATTCATACGAGCCTTTTAATTAAAACTTAAATCATCATTATGGGCTATTTTGTAATTTGTTACCTCGACAGTTGTCGACTACGGTATGTACGTACCTACATAGTTGTCTTAGACACTAAATACTTGATTCAACTTATGAAGAATATTAACTACTTACTCAATTTGATGTAAGTTAGTTCGTAAGATATTGCAGTGCCATTGTCGGGACCTCCTAATTTTAAGAACCTCACAACCACATCTTTTTTGCAATAAATTATTTGGATTATTTGAATGATGATATAATGCGGTGGTAATTTCGTACCCATACTTATTAATGAACTTTCAAATAGAGTCCCTATCACAGTAGCCACTGTGACTCTACTCTACTCTACTCTATAACATACTTATAACTCATACCTATCTACTAATAACTGACACTAATAGGAATCGTTTGGTCTTGGGAGATGTCATGTCTTGTTGGAGTTGCTAGAGCTGGCCCCTAGACAAAGTGAAACGCTAACCGTTGCGAAACGAAACTATAACTTTTTATGTATGCGATTTGACATTTGGCTTCGCTAAGGTGACGTCACGTAGCGATTCCAAATGTCAAATCGCATACATAAAAAGTTATCGTTTCGTTTCGCTATCCTTATAGCGTTTAACTTTGTCTGTCTACAGGCACTGTTCAGTACATCAATATAAACGGAGGTCATAGTGTTCGTGCCTACATTTCTTTATATTCAAATGAAGTTATTAAAGAACTAATTTCTTGGTTTCTTTTAATGCAATTGGTTCATAGTAGTATTAAATTGTAATTACGTTTTTCTATCTGATTTAAGTTATAAATCCACATCCTTTTATAGGTGCGAAATCTTGCTTGCAAGCGCATGTTTTTATGCACAGATATTGAATCATTCAGCCGGTCAGCCTTCGTGTAGGTTATTGATACGATTACAGTTTTGATACGAAAATGGTAGTCGAGTTTATAGGGCTATTTCATGTCACCTGCTGTTAACGCCTGTTTCATTAATTGTGTTCACATTGAACATTACCATACCATACCATACGCTTTCAAACAGAGAAAAGGTGCGTTTAACTATTATTTACATAATATGGCAGCTCTCTGTGATTTGACTAAATTAATGACGCGATTACGATGCTATGGGGTGTACTAAAAATATATGGCCCGGAACAAACGATCGACTTCATACATCTTACCCACATAAAGAGTTTCTATCCGTAGATGCGATGGGTTAGCCCCCTGTCACGTAATAATAATAATAATATAACTTTATTCCAGATTTTTTTTTCCATATCTTATAAACTAACACAAAAACATAAAAGACATCAAAAAACACGCTAGAAATCGTTATTCCTTCTAAGTGGGATATGGATTCCATTAAATGTTATGCACATTATATGGCTGCTCGGTTGGATGGGAATATCGCATGAAACATGCTGTTATATTATCATCATCATCATATGGTTATGTACTAGTGTATCATTTGACACGACTCATCTGCAGATCAAGGATAGAAGGGTGGGAAGGGCATTAGAAATGGACACGTTGCATGTACTTAAGTTACTGAATTAAGATGCTATTGCCAATTTATTGCCACTGTCGGAAGTTCTATTTTCATCTTTTAAGATTATGTACCTATGTGCACACCGTGCAGCGGCTTCATTCTTCGTATGAAGATTATTTCTGTATAGTGTTATATAAGCGCTAACTAATCCTTTAGTGTTGGTGTTTGGTAGGTGTTGACACCTGTAGAATCACACTCAGTGATATAAATAAGAAGACGTTTATAAGGATTTATAAAATAAGGTTATAGTTGTTATTTAGATAGTACTATAGTTTAAGAAGAAGGGTGTGATATATGTGTGTGTGGGTAGTGAAACAACCTGTCATTCTCGTAATATACCAGTCTTGAGTAAGGACGTCTTTCGTTTAACTCCTGCTATCCTGGCTATCCCGAATATACTACAGGTATATGCTCCAACATCTTGACTCTAACGACGACGACGGTCAAAGTCGCAAAGTCGCTCTAGAAATGACACAGCGTCTGCCATTCAAGGGGCGCTTTGATTGAGCAGGCGTCTGAATATTCGGCTGGTTGATGAGCAAGCGAAGCCCACAGGCACACATTGGGTCCAACATACTTGGCGCCAGCCACGGCGTTGCATAAATTACCCGCAATATCGCCGCATCGCAAAACGAAGAGGACGCGAACGCAATTTATGTTCGCTATCAATTTGACTTGTCTAAATCAGTTTGAGACGTGCGACATGCCTCGCTGTGTCTATTTCAGGCAGTTCTGCAAAGTCTTTAATAGTCTGTATTACACATTACACCTCGGATGTGTATGTACAGTACCTACAGTCGGATTCAGAGCCAAAAGCACAATAAGGAGTTACTTACATTACAAGTTTATTACCCATGACTTTGTGACAGTATTGGCCGTCGTGGGCGGTAGAGGACAGTAGTTTTATTAGAATTAGGATTATATTGTGATTCTGAATTGCTGATGATAATGATGATGCTGTCCGATCGGATTTGTTCACTTGACTGCTACGGCTGATGAAGGCTCTCGTGCTTCGTATGGTTCATGGAGCCTAATTATGCATTTTATTTAGTGCAATTAGTTAGTATCACATCTCACTAAAATATGCACGGAAGTCCAAAAGATGTGCAAAAATATGGTTGATGAGCAGAAGAACAAAATAAAATTTTAATATTCATGGCAGGCAACACATTTTATACGTCTATTGTTGAAATCGCAATAAAAATAGTAACTTTTCCTAATTTCCAACCATATTATGTTCGTTGTCTTTTCTAAACTTACTTAGGTACAATGTGCCACAAACATAGTGAGTTGGCTTCGAATCAACCGACGTCGTCGACGACACGGGAAGACTTTCCTTTTATTTATTTTTTCGCAACCGATTCAGATCAATGAACCTGTGCCAAAATAATACTTCTGATCTAAATGAATGCCTCAATCGGAATTGGTACCAGTTATTTAAAAATTAAAGGCACTCTTCAAGTCTTTCTTTTAGGCTAAGCGATTCGAATCATGTCCTTAATGGAGATAAGGGTTCGTTTAAAATATTTGACTGAACGCCTAGAAGTTAAAAGTTTTGTTAGTTTGTTGAAGTTAATTCTTGTGCTGTGTTTGTAATATTACTTAATGTTGAAGAGAAATGCTTGAATTCCACAAATTAAAATACATACGCCTACCTATTAAACAAACAAGTCTTACCTCATACTTTATACCTGTGTCGTGGAAACCAGATACACATCACCAACGTCACAATATCAGTGCCTACACATACATTTATGATGATAACCATACCTATACATAGAAAAGTGAGCCAAGGAAATATTATTATATCTTCCTCAAGTGGGATTTAGCTCAGACATGAAAGAACTCACACAGAGCAGCCTATTTACAGTCTATTTATCTTACAAATATACATACCTTACAAATCGCTATGCATAGCAATCAGTTGTAAAGCACTTTACCACACTTTGAATGTTCCTCAGGCATCGGGAAAATATGTATTGTGAATCTTTAATCAACTCTACCTACCGCAGTTCAAGATTCTATTATGAAATACTAGCAGGAAGGTATTTTCACATTTTCTAACACAGATGAAGACTTCATCAGGGTTTGTTATAAAAGTAAAAGTAAGTAACTGAGAGAAAGATTGTGAAAAGGTGTCAGGAATACGAGCCAGTTTCTCCTAAGAATTCTCACACAAACTCGTTTCTCATGTCTTGCCTTTTGGACTGTATCATCGGGATGAGAAGACCATCAGGGGCCCTACCTAGACTACCTACCCCATAGTCCACGGTAGACAAACAAAGTAAATCATTGCGCCCCTGTTTAGCCATTCCATTATTTGCGTGAAATGGGGCTAGCCCATCTCCGCAGTTCTGGAGAAGAGAGTCGTAAAGTAGAAATGACAGACTATTTCAGTCGCAGGTGTTAGCGCCACGTGACGCCGCCACCGTCAGTGGCAGCGCCGGCGCCATTTTAACCCAGTTATGAGCCAGAAATAGCGCCATCGAACACCTAACAAATAACAGATGCAAATCTGACGTCGCCGTGACGTCATTGGGGTAGTTTCTGCGTATGCGAATATAACTGCTATTATGACAGGTGTCCCATAAACTGTTTTATTAGTTCGTTTGGTTTGGATTGCTTTGATGCAGGAGTTTATTGTTTACGAATCGTTTCCGTTTGTGTTACGACAAGAGTTCGCAGTTTGGCAGTTTATACCTTCAAAGCCTATAATAGATACGTTTTCCATTATTTTTTTCCCTTACCGCGCCGGCGGCGGCGGGGCGGCGCGCGCGGCGCTTATTGCGTGGTCAGCGAGGTCTCAAGATAACTCGACCGAGTAGTAAAAGACAGCGTTTATTCGCAATAAAATTCATTCCACGTCGAAGTTCAACTAGAAAACGGAAGGACCCGTGGACTGTGGATTCCGGGCGTCATTTGGCACCTTATAAGCGCATTTTTGAGCGTAGCCGGGGATGGCTGAGCGAGAACAGAACATTCCAGAGCATAGAGGATTCAGCGAGCTATAGATATAGGAACTATACCGCCTACGTGAATCTTTCAGGGGCAAATAGTTCAACCATCCGTATGGCTGCGACGACGGGCTATAGGCTCTTTCATGACGACGACATTACGTACCGTTAGCTTAAATGTTTATAGCAGTGGAAGCGGCCGAAACGGCCACAAACAGTTGAAAACTAAGTAGGTAATTGATATTTCTAATAAAGCAAAAGCACTAGACAGACTGCACTGAATATTTTTTAACTAAGACACTTCACAAAAATCAACAGCTTTAACAGTCTTAGCACATCAACAACATGTCTTCTGGGTACATTATTTCGGCAATACATTTACACCCAACGGCATCTCAACGGACAGAGATATCCACCTCTCATCAGAAATTCCCAGATTCTGGAGCCAAAAACATCAGGTACCTAACTGGCATGTTCCCAAGTAACACTACGAATCAGTTTACGGGTAAAGGATGGTTTAATAAAATATTGACGTCATTAACCCGTCATGAACCCGTAAAAAGCATCCACGTGCAATAATAAATCTATCCTCTTATCTAGTCGACCACTTTCTGGCTATTTCAGAACATTATGAGGGAACCTCAACCTACATTGCTGCGGCGAGGGGACAGCCCCCTGTCACGATTACCTATTAGATGTGTAAACTTGAACTAAATTGTGCCTTTGCCATCCCGTATGAGAAAACGAGTGACGCTAATAATATAGCAATATCAGATCCAAAAAATCTAGAAAAAGACGTGCAGGTTATTAGTAAGTATACTTATAAAACCGACAGTGCTAGGTAACCACCATCACCAAAATAATAACAAGCAATAGAATAGAAAGCTCTCAAAAGACGCCATAGCTCCCGTTACTTGTTGCTCTCTGGGTGCCATAAGGTCGGCTGTAAACAACGTTCGCCGAAAGCTTCCATTAGTCTCGCACGCGTCGGTTGTTGAGATGCATTGAGATGTGAACAGTGCCTGTAGACAATGTTAAACGCTAAGGATAGCGAAACGAAACGATAACTTTTTATGTATGCGATTTGACATTTGGATCGCAACGTGACGTCACCTTAGCGAAGGCAAATGTCAAATCGCATAGGTAGGTACCTACATAAAAAGTTATCGTTTCGTTTCGCGAGCGTTAGGGTTTAACTTTGTCTAGGGGACAGGTGTGGGAACAGCAGCTAGACTCTGGATAATTCCGAGGAAATCTTATCAGTTGTCTACTATTATTTTAACCCTAATTACTGTTTGTTAACAAGCGATCAAAAATCAGAAAATCAGATATGGATCATCCTCATGACTGTTGTGGAGTGTTTGTAGATGAAATAGCATAACCACAGAAGAGATAATAGTACTCCGTACAGAACGGCCACTCCCTTCCCCGCGCTGATTCAGATACCGCACCCCACCCCTGGCGTCTAGGGACTGGTTGAAAGTTCAATAGACGCGGCTGAACGCCTGACGAGTGACCGCGCGTATACATATATAATCTAAGACAGTGAATAATAACCGGCAATGGTGAAGTTTTGTGCATTATTTGGGTGTCTGTCGTCAACTAGAAACACCAAAGACAGGAGATTCTTTCAGTTCCCGACTGATGAAAGAAGGTAAGCAACAGCAACTCTATTGTTGTTCTTTTGAGAAATAAAAATTCTAATACCTTAACTCCCGGAATGTAACTTGGTCAGCGTTTGCTGTGTGTGTCTCGCTCTCTCACAAGGACAGACTTTGTGCGAGACAGAGACAGAGTTATATGTTTGTAGTAATTACTAGCTACTGACTACGATAATTGATAATAAGTCAGTGTCGTAATATTTTATTTTTAACCGACTTCAAAAAAGGAGAGGTTCTCTAAAGGTTCTCTTTCATATTTTATTTTCTAAGATACCTAGTACTAAACCTTCCGTAATACATAATTATCAATTAAGTACATTTATTATAGGTATTCATTTCGTGCTATTCGTTGTTGGTGCGATTCAACAACGCGAACGAAGCACTTCGAGTCTTCGAGTTGAAAAGTAGATAGGTACGCTTGTGTTCGGGTCGCGTCGTCGGTCGTCGTCTTTCGGTTCGCCCGACGCAAATCGCTGCATTTGCCGCGCTACCAGCCCTAGCAATATTTACGCACACATTTGCACGTATACAAACATCATTTGATCATGTAGTAGTAATAGGTTATTATTTTACGAGCGTTCTATGGAGTGTCCGAGGTGTGGCATAACGTAAGTATTTAGGAGATCGCATGTCTCGCAAACTGCTGGACCGATTTGGATGACTATTTATTGACTTCTCAGAAAAATTGTAACTGGGTTCATTTCAAATTAAATTTTCGCAATTTGCGGCATAGTATTACTTCATTGTTTATTAAATGTTGAGCAAGCTGAAGGGTTAAGTTGAGTTTTAGCCAAAAATACAAAATAATGTAGAGCTTGAGTCAAGGTATGCGATAGTTAGCCGTAACAGACTGAGGTCCATTTTTGACATCCCATATAATATAAGTACATAATTAAATGTAATGAACATCCTTTCGGCCCTACAGAAGATTCTGGAAAGTTGACGTCAAAAACCACAAAGGGTACAAACAATACCGTGAACCATGAACATTGTCATATTTGTCATCTTTCCTGCTAATGCTAACCGACACAGTGAGTAACCCAATTTATGAATGGAGTTTGTAATTGTCGCACTAAAGAAGGTAACAGTTATACATTGCGCGTGGGTTTTATTTGGTTTGGGTCATCGTCCGCTGCTGTCACCCTTCGTCAGTGTGTCAGTGTAGATGGCCGCTACCGGCAGATAACAATAGAAAAGTAACTGTATCCACTGTGATGCTTTGGCTTGTTATCCTGGCCGCAAAAGAAAAATGACATTAAAATTAGGGGAAGTTAAGCTTTCATCCCTTGCAATAGTAATTAATAGACTGTCAGGCAGTGTATGGAAGGTCTACCCGGGCCTGACCCTGAGTTTCACGAAACTATTTTGAAATTTAAGTTGTCACGAAACTATTTTGAAATTTAAGTTGTCACGTAAATAATTAAATCGCGAGGAAATCTCATAGGACAGTCATTTGTTTCAGGCATTTTGCTTAAATAAAAATAAATTAAAAGTAAAAAAACATTTTTAAACAAAGCTTTTATTTAATGCCCTAAAAAGAAGAAAATAAAATTTCAATTCAATCAAATCCGTCATTTTATTACATTACACAATTTATACGATATAAAAGCTTGTTGCGAGATTTACTTGTGTAGACTTAATTAGGTGGGTAGGCACCTATTTGCACAGACTTGGAGATAAATCCCGCAACAAGCTTTTATATCGTATAAATTGTGTAATGTAATAAAATGACGCATTTGATTGAATTGAAATTTTATTTTCTTCTTTTTAGGGCATTAAATAAAAGCTTTGTTTAAAAATGTTTTTTTACTTTTAATTTATTTTTAACTTTTTAGTCTCAGCATCAGCTCAGCTCCATGTCATAAAAAATATTCTAGGACTAAAGTATTCGTCAAGACGAATCGAACGAGCCCAAATTCGACGGGCTTGCGATGTTTTATGACAGAGTTCCCATGACCGTCTTCCGTCTCCATCATCAGATCAGCTTTAAGTCAGAAATATATTGCATTGTCATCCGACTTATACACGTATGCGAAATTTCAGCTCAATCGGATAACGGGAAGTGGGTCAAATTCAAGCCGACATTTTTGACGCGAACCGTGATACCCACAAACAAACATACATACATACATACATACAGTGCAAGTTTAATAAAAGCTTTTAAAAAAAAAAGTGAAACTCAGGGTAAGAGTACTAACAGTAGACGAATAGGTATGATACTTGAAGCTAGCTTTACTTGATTCATTCCTGAATTTGCTAAATGTGTTTTCTGGAGTTTCTCTGTCTATAACTACATTCCGATCCGCTTCGTTAGTAAGTACAAATACAAAATGACCTTTTGTTCAATCAGATAATTTCGGGGCACTCTCTAAGAAAAACGAAAAATTTGTTGTGCTTCCGTGGGTCGTAACTGGACTCTTGTCTCTAAAGTCTTCACAAAATAAAAGGCCTGTTTTGACAGTTCACGCCCATGAAGTTTTAACCCCTAACGCGTAGGTAAAAGAAGCGATTTTTAGGTGCAACTTGTACGCTTTGCTTGTACGCAACAGTTGGCTTTTATTACCTAAGGGCCTTTTTTTTTGTGAAGACTTTAAGTAGTATCTTGTCCTGATATTTTACGTCTATGCTGGTACTAGTGCAAAACAGAATTGTAAAGTGCATCTCATAGGGATAGTTCACGATGTAGCTATCACCGTCAGACATGTTGGCCGAATCCCAAGAGCGAAGTAAACATCCGTTCATCCGATGATCTATATTTACGTTGGGAGAAACTTGTGGGACCAAAGGTGACGTTCGGAATCTAATGAAATTGACACAGAACTCGCGTCATTAGAATTCCAATCCAATGGAATCAAAGATTGTAATAAATTAGCAAAATGGTACTATTGCATGTTGTAACAGCTGTCAGTTTTAAAGTGTGGATTTTGTACGTGATACTGTACGTGTTATAAGTATATTTGTGAATATCTATAGAATAAAAGATATTTGAGTTTGAGTAGTAGGTACGTTACATGCAGCATCGGACTTAAGTTTAGACGGAGTAGTATGGGTGTCATCAAATGTTATTATTGGGCTGTAATGAACAATATTACCAATTATTTCGTTCTGTTATTCTTCAAAAAGGATCAGTATGACTAACTAAGTACACTTCATATATCAACTCAGCCGGTAAATGCATTATGCCTTTTAAAAGTTTTTAATCGGTTCGTCTGAGAGCAACGGGCCATTACGACCTTTATGCACTCGTAACTGTCTTTTATCATCCACTTCAGAAGCAAATAACCACTTGGTTTTAACACTTACGTCTTTTATCGGATTATATACATATCTTTGCCTGTTTTATGTCTAAATAAACGTAAAGCATCGTTAGGGCTAACGCTAGAAGAGCAGCTAATAAACTATTATCTCTTCTGTGCCTAAGTTTATCCGGTTAATGTTAGTTGTGTATTTACGTTTCTTTTGTTCTTACATGTCAACCCAACACAAAGGATAATAACCGGCCAAGTGCGAGTCGGACTCGCACACGAAGGGTTCCGTACCATTATCTATAAAAAACCGCAAAAAAAAAAAAAACCATTTTGTATGGGAGCCCCCAATAAATAATAATTTAATTTTAATTTAATTATTTATTTTTTAAGTAAATAACATAGTCAATATATTGTGAACATTTTAAGCGTCTAGCTCCTACCATTATCGATATCGAGCGAAAATGAGCAAAAAAAAACCACGTTTGTTGTATGGGAGCCCCCCTTAATCTTAAATTTCTTTTGTTTTTTAGTATTTGTTGTTATAGCGGCAACAGAAATACATCATCTGTGAAAATTTCAACTGTCTAGAATTTCACGGTTCATGAGATACAGCCTGGTGACAGACAGACGGACAGACAGCGATGTCTCAGTAATAGGGTCCCGTTTGGCACCCTTCGGGTACGGAACCCTAAAATGGGGGATTCGCTTCGCTCAAGGTTTCGGTTTTAGTTATCGAATGCACTTTGCCTTAGAAATATCCTTTGTACTTTGTAGAGGTCGTACTTCACGACTTTGTCAACTGTGTCATCAGTGGATCAACGTCGTCGTCGTGTTTCATCTTAGTCTCTCTGTGACTCTACAAAGTACGTAACCAAATTGCATTAAAGCAAAAGTTTACCAATGTGCTGCATAACTTGTCATACAGTATCTGCTGCAGAATTCCTCTTCCTAACCTGTACCGTCATCGAAATCAAAGACTGGACCGGACCACTTTGAACTCTATTGATAAGTGATAAAGACGAGCGTGATCTTGACCACAACTTTGATCACCGCGTTTAGTACACCTTGCCTCGTTCGCGTCTGGTTTTTTACGCGCAGAAAACCAGTTAGATGGCTTTTAGTTCTAAATGCGCTACACAAGTAGAGACATAATGCGATAAGTATTAAATAATTCACTGAGTAGTCGAGGACAGCTTTGTTTTTCTGTGACAAGAACTTGCGGTCATCATTATGGAGGTAATCATGCTCGTTAAAGAGAGTGTCTGCAGTTCCAGAAACATTACATGCTCGTTCCCTAATGCCGTTGATAACATTACTGATAGACGCTGATAGACACAGCTTAGTTCAGTCTAATTGACTGCGCGCAAACAATTTACTCTGAGAACTCTCAATTGATTCCAAGTAATTGTTTTGTTTAGAGGCCAACATCCAACCAGCAGCGGTATAGTCACATGGATATATTGGACGCCATTCTACTAAGGTAGTATACGTACAATTTTTACCGTGTTCAAAATGTGTATGAGACGGGTTGTTACCGTTGGGGGCCAGCCTATTGTTCTCGTAACCGCGAATCTCCATACATTGATTACCAAACGGGGCCAAAAGGTATATTACTATTATTAAAATTCAATTGCGTAATTTTCATACTTCTATTGCCGCTTGGGGCCATAGTGGCTAAGTACAGTCGGCTACCAAACCAAAACGATGATTCTGTAGTACTATTAAATTAATTTTAACAATTGTTTTGACAAGATAGTTATAAAATGAAAGACGAAATTAGCAATGAGACACAAAATTTTATATTTGGATCAAATGTTAATATGTATGTATGGGTAACATTAAGGGTATATTTAAATCACAGCCTCTGATAAGAATATGTACTTATGAAAAGTAACTAGTATTGTATTATGTAAGTGTAAAATAGAATAGTAGAATAGTAGTCTTCATTCGAATATGCATTACATTGAGCTTACTTCCTTACACCATCCTAGCTCCATGCGGGTGGTTAAACAATACAACCAGCTATACAAATAGTATTTTGTTACACGAGGGGTGAAAGAGAGCTATTTCGGACGAAGGTCCAATTTGGAGCCCGTGCGAGCGCAGCTCGCAAAGTGCGCTAAGGATCGAGTCTACCCGAGATATTTAGACGCCAGAGCGAGCGAAGCAAGCGAGGGCGATTATAGTTTGAGGGTGAAATAGCTACTTACACCCCGAGGTAAGCATAATACTTTACATCATTCGAGCGAGGTAAGTTAAACGGAAAGACTGAGTACAGAACCATGCAGTGCAGGACACTGCAGGACCGCAGAACCATAAACATATACATAACCCAAAAACTCACAACACTTAGTCGAATTTACGTGTATACTTATCAGATTTGAATACATAATCGTCAATTATAGTTGTAAGTTTTAGGACTACGGGAAAGTTTAGGGTGTCAAAACACGCATTCTATTTGGATAATTTTTTTTTTAATTAAAAGTTAAATACTTTTGGAGAAAAGCAAAAAAAGCCACGATTTTTTTATTTTATTTTTTATTTATTTTTTTGCTATTTTTATTTTTTATTTTATAGAATACATAAAATGTATATACTATTTTTTTATTTTTTTTCTAAAAGTTTAAAAATAAAAAAGTTATGAATTTTTTTGAACTCCCGGATATGGTCGGAGTATGGAACGATCGACGGAGTATGGAAAGATCCCGGACAGGATTTGCGCACGTCTAGTTAAAAAACGGCTAAACGCGGTTTCCCAAACAATTTATGAAAAAATAAACTGAGTCGTACGTATCGCCACACTGTCAAGCATAGTGAGTGGTAGTCTGTGGTAGGTTCTTCATCATGGCATGAACCATTTAAACCTATGGGTGTGTAATATGTTTGAAAATGGAACGATTTCTAGTTTTCATTGCCCGGCTTCGGAAACGCGAACTTTCAAGGACTGTTTTAACAGCTGCAAAACCTCTTTTCTGAACTCGGATGATGTAAATTTTATTTTTATTACCAGCTAGTAATAAAATAAGTAGATAAATACATTTAAAATGGTGCGGCTAAAAAACTATAATCTCAGTCCGGCCACAATACCTTATTTTTCTGACAGTTTTTCCACTTGTGATTTTCTGCATATTAAATTAAAAAGAAAAATATAAACATACCTTTGCTGATAATAAACGAAAACTGCGTTGATAGGCTTGTACCAGCTGCGTTTTCGTGTTGCTCGTTCATTTTATTTTACGAAAACTGCACACAAGTACTTTATTCACACACTGCACACTGATAGTCTAAACATGAAGTGACACCTGTTCATTGTCAAGGCTATGACCCTCCAATGAGATAAGAAATAACTTTTTGATTGGTTCAGCTAAAAATACAACCCTTCATAATTGGTTAACAAAACAATGACATGAAAGACAAAAGAAAATATCAAAAGACCGCTAAATAATATTTGTAAAATGAAAGGGGTATAGAGGGTAAGTAACCAAGGTCATCAAGCAGGTAAAGCCACTCACGAACGACATATTTGAATGTGTGGACAGAAGTTTCAAGAACTCTATTAATACAATCTGTTGCTAACTGTACTTGTTACAATCCTTTATGGCCAAGTGCGAGTTGTTTTTCATTTAAATAATAATAGTCGAAAAAGGCTTTGGCCCCTAGCGGTAATACTCTTTGGCCCCTAGCGGCAACAACCCTATGAGACGGAGAACGAAGCGAAGCAAAGCGGCGAAAAAGGGCACAATCTCAGGTAGACAAGAACCTTTAACGCACCTCCCATTATCTTGTCAACACAAACAATTGCCTCACTTCGGTATACAAAAGAAATCATAAAGCGTCCTACAAATTCATCCTTTGCGTACATATTTTACTCAAATCGTGTAGAGCAGATTCAATGTTGATATAATTCGGGCCAAAAGCAAATATAGACACTTGAACTCTCGAGAGGTGTTACATTTTGGCGTCGAATAATGTAAACAAGCTCGTTAATTTCTATGGAATTTCGCTTTACAGCGTAGCATGACAAAAATGTGAGATTAAATGAAGCTCCATAGATATTTTCTCATTATGCGATAGTGAGAAAATGCCTGTGTTCCTTTATTTATTTTGATTGAATATTTTCCAAGGTTGGGGGAAACTTCCATAGAATTAGGCGATTATTTGTTTCCTTAGAAACTTCCTCGTACCCAATCCATCGTATCCTCGTATCCATATCCTCCAGCATCTGCTGCAGGATAGGTCTCTAAACTGGGTGTGAAATAATGTATAGAAAAATAACTCATATTTTACAGCTGATTCATCTAAGCAATTTTTCCTATATTGATGCCTATCCGACTTACCGTATCCTCCAACTGTTTGAACTGCTCCAAGTGGTTGTTGAACTGATGGCTCTCGACCTTTCCTTCCAGCTTCTCCGTCAGGATCTTCACAGTCGCCTCCATCGCGATCATGTTCGCAGTCAGCTGCTCCATCTCCGTCCTAACCGTATTCAACTGCACCTCCCTGATCACCGTCAGGCCTAACAGCCAGATGAAGATGATGGCTAGAGCAGCTACTAAAGTAGCCACACAAGCCTTGCTTCTCCTGCAAGTCGGTCTGGCCACAATCCCATCTCGATACTCCCTCTCGAATTCACCGCTCACAAGGTTCTTCGATGAGTCCTTCTCATCTTTCACCGCTTGGGTATACATTTCGGTAATTAATTGGGCTGTACAGCCTTGACACTGCACTCGCGTTTGCTCACATCGGGGGCTAGACAGGGATAGTGGGCATGTGATCGGGCAGGAGTGGGAGACACGCGTGGCCGCCGACGCGGGTGGAGGCCAAGTGTCGGTCTAGAGTCGAATTGTGCGCGTGCGCATGCCCGCGGTTTCCCAGCCGGCGCTCAAGGTAAACTACACTATTGCACAATTGTAGTCCATAAAATGTTTACAATAAGAATGGTAAGTGCAAAGGGTGTAAATTAGCTAGAGCCACTGTTATGCACCCAATGACACTTAGTTCACAGATTAACCTTTTGTTGACCGTTTAAGATAAACTGCGGGCTAAGTCGGAATTATCAATTAGGTAATTTGAACCATACAGAGTATCAGAGTCAAGAGTAAGTAGGAAATTATCTCGGATGGAGAGAATTATTTATTGTTTGTTACACGAGTTTGAGTTTGAGTTCGCCTTTGTACCTAACATCATTTTTATGTACTGTTTGTTTTGCCAATTTATTTGTGTGCAGTAAGGAAATTATGAATTATGAGTTTGTGTGCACCATATCGTGTGACCGATCATCAGTTTGTGTGCACCATATCGTGTGACCGATCATCAACTTATCCTGTTCTGCCAAAACATTGTTTGTCCTAGTCAACTTTGACATTTTTTATGTTTTTTTAGGTTTGCCCAGGTGTTACACCTGAATACCTTTGCCTTTCATTATCAGCAAGTACCTAACCTATCTAGATGTGATAAATATGTAAAACAAAACAACCTAGGTACCTATCTATCAAACAAAAAATGAACATGAGAAGCGATGGCGATGTGACAGAATGCTTCAGACGACGACATCGAAATTGTTAATTGTAAGCTAATTGTGTTTATTTTAATAACAACGTCATACTGAAATTAAGCAGTCAATCAAATACAATACGTGCAGAAAGAAGCTAACAAAAAAACATCATTCATTTAATTATGCCTTGTTGGTGTCATTTTATCTTTTTGTCGGAACCGGAAGTGCATCGTTATCTGCATAATTAAGTCGAGTTTTAGTTTTAAATGAAAACATTTATAAATCAAGCGAACAAAATTCTAATCCTAAAAGTAAGTAAATACTGACTTTCCAATTTATCGCTCAAGGGGTTTTGGGTTTAGTCAGGTTTAGTACTTTTTCAGTCTGAAACCTACCTGTCCGTAATAAGTATAACACTTTTGTAATTATGCGATCGTTCAAAAACTTTTTAGGTTTCCGATCATTAACAGGAAAAAAAGTTGCCAAGTGCGAGTCGGACTCGCCCATAAAGGGTTCCGTAGTAGCAAGTAATTATAAGACTGGATGTTTGTGTTGTAACTTTGTTTTTCATAGTGTTTGTATGAATGACAAAGTTATCTTTGCGGTTTTAATGAATGTTTTGTATCTTAAAAACTGCTTATTATATTTTGTTCAAACCAATTTTCGTTGAAAGTTTGTATTGAGATACACAGCATATATTTTTTTTGATTTCTTACTCTCTTACTTTAAAAGTTAGAAGGACACAATTTGAATGGGTCTGTCTCTTTAACGATTGACTTTGAGGAAAAAGACCTATCTATAGACACCCCACAAGTATATAGGTTTGAAAATAAACCCCTTATTTAGCACAATTTGCAGAATTAAGACTCAAATCTAATGTGCATCTAATCTAAATAAATCTTACCCATAATCTTGAGTTAGTCTGAGAATTCGCACTAAATCATACAGATACTAATCGCTATGGCGACTTACTTGGTAATATACGTTATTTCTGCTTCAATGTGCCTTCAATTAAAATGACGCAAGCGTAATTTTCTTAATGTACGAGGAGATCGCTCCAGTTGATAACTAGCACGGATGCTTGCTGGCCGACCCGCTGACGACGATTGTCGACGAAGCTGATGGCATAACTTGCTCAATAAGTCTGTGGGATTGACGATTGATGAACACACGTATTGAATAGGTATTTTTAGGGAAGATAAGGTCAGCATCAGATGTAGCATCAGAGTAAAAATTATGTCAATCAAATTATTATATTATGTAGGCACACGTCTACGTAGACGATATTATCATAATTTTGAGTCTTTGGTTTGTAGATATTTCTGGTTGTTTGAATATACATAAATTAATAAATAAATAAACAAAGTGAAATATTAGTTTTACAATCTGAAATCTCACACATTTTTTTTGTAGATCTTTGTTTAAATTAGAAGCACAAACAGATAATGATAAGGCTCTACATTTTCCCATTTTCCAGCAAGCATTACTTTGTGAACGCCTGGTTTAGTTGTAGAGCAAGATATGAAATCTACCCCGATTTGAGAGACGAATTGAGGGCTTGCTATGATATTAAAACAGGATGAAGACAATTTAGTTGGATGTAGGCTCAGAACAATAACTCTGTAGGATTATAGGTAGAGTAGACAAGCAAGACAGATCTAAAACTTCTATGTACTCTGCATTAATTACACTAAATACTTTGTACTTTCCCTAATTTACTGTTTTCTTGCAAATAAAATTCATTTCATTTGATTTCACAACGAGACAACATGAATCTTAACTTAACACCTATCTAACCTAACCTACTGACTACTCTGAACATACAGAAAGTTTAGGTATGCTCTACCACTCTAATCAGCTAGGCCGGCGTGCATATATACTTAATTAGAGTGTAGGCCGGTCCAGCTAAACGTTGCAGACTGTACCTAGTGAGTCTAACAGTAACGTACCTAGGTATACCAACCTATGCTAAACAAAAGGTAGATCTAGCCTTGATCCATTTAGGGCGACCTTCAGGCTCAGGCTCGCTCAAAGCACAAGGTTCAAGCAAGCTCATGATATCATCTCACAAACATGTGTGTAGAGGAGTCGGATAACAAAACGTATGGTCCTGTAAGTGCTATTTATAACATAACACAGCGTCACATCTTTTTCTATACGGGGTGGCAGAGGCACAGTGTGCCCACTTTTAGCCAGTGATCGAATAGGTAATTGCGAAAAGAATAGAATATAAATTGTTTATTTCGTAATTTTCTTTATTGCTAGGTATTTATAAGTAAGTTTTATTATCAAAGAAATTGTAATTTGTGTCTTTGTCATCCAATTTGGCAAAAGGCGTGCGTGACTCTATCGAAGTATGCACAATTTCTTGCTACTAAACCTTGTTCACTTGATTTACTGACCATTGTCGCTTGATAATATTTTACTTGAATCGAACAAGTTCTTATGAAATACTTTTCAGTTTTTTTTGCCAGTCTAAAAGTTTTTATTTCGTGGGAATTAGTCTTTGGCCCAGTTTTGACTAGACTGCGAGGCACCAAACTGCAATTTTAAATGTATTAACATCCACGTGCAAACGTAAGTGATCGGATTCAATTTCTCACAAAAAAACTGCTATTGGTTCCGTGATTCCGTCACAGATACTAGGTATATGTTCTTTTCCGTACATTGAACACAAGATGTTATGCAACACAGAAAGTATAATTTTAGAATTTTTATCTGCGAGGGCTGGCTTATCTCTACAGAGAGATCCCTTTCAGAAAACTCAAAATGTATGCGATTTATTTTTGACGACTCCTCCTCCGTGAGTGAGTTCAGCAGATTCAAGAGTAGGTGAGCAGATCATTAGACCCAGATGGACAACATTGTAACTGGGGCCAAATTGGGCTCCAGGGGCCTCACCCCCCGTAGACAAGATGCAAAACGCTATTATCGTTTGCACGAAACGCTAAGAATATGTACATGCTATTTGACCATGCTACGCTAGCGTCCCCAAATGTCAAATCGCATACATTTTGAGTTTTCGTTTCGTTTCGTTTTCGTAGCGTTATTAACTTTGTCTAGGCCTACAGCACGCACTAAATACTTGACAAATATTCGACTACTGGTTCTGCCATGATTGTGAGATATGAGTAGGTAGGTATATGAGATACTTGGCCCATCCATACTGCATCCTACAAAGAAATAACTAGGTTTTTATACTTATGTAGGTTCACGAAACATATTTGAAATAGCATTTCCTTAGCATCAGAAACAAGTGACAATCATATGAGACTCTTGCCCTTAAATCAGTAAGGTGACAACCTTAAATTTCAAAATAGTTTCGGACAACTCAGGGTAAAAGAGTAAAAGAGTTTGAGTCTACAATTCAAACAGTGCAAACAGTTGGTGCAGGGCGGCGGCGGCGGGGCAGCGGCGGCGGGGCGGCCTCGAGCTCTACCTGAGCTCTACCTGTTTAGTTAAATGGGTTTTTAGTAAATTGGTTCAGTGGCAACATACTACCCAAACCAAGCTACATACTTCCGCTACTTTACCCTGCTGGCTGCAGCCATTTTTTTTATTTTTTTTGTAAAAAAAAAAAAAAATACATTAAAATTAGTTTGACAGTGGGTACCAACGTCAAAAATTAGACATTCATTGACGTCTTGGTACCCACTGTCAAAATAATTTTAATGTCATTTTTTTTTTTTTTATAATTTTAATGTCAATATTGTTCCAAGGACTGGATTGTCCTTACGCTACCGTGGGTGTTAAGTACATGATGCCAACCACGCACCCAGCAAAGCACAATGGTCAATGTACGATGAATCATGTCCGTGTTTGTAAAAATATACCTACTTAGGTATCGAATTGCAGATTCTTTACTCCTGATGCGGACTACTCATCACTAGCTTGGCTTGGACCGTAGAAAAAGAAAGTGACCTTCGTTAGATGTAAAAGCACGCTTAGAAAAATACGCAATTGTGACATGTATGGTAGGTATAGTAATATAATATTAATAAAACAGAAGTCAAATTAGATATTCTGCTCGTTCTTTCTCCTGTGGCATGATTCTCGCGTATTCGCATATCCGTCTACCTATCGAAGGCACGAGAATCATGCCACTCTGGTCGAAAAAGAAAAATATTTGACATTAAAATTAGGGGAAGTTATGCTTTCATCCCTTACACAATACAATAGATATTTTCAGACGGCCCTAGTGTCACCTGTGGCATTATTCTCGTGCTTCGAGCACCACGGAAAGGCCGCGTTCCTCCAAGTTCTCGTGCATTCGATATACGATATCTACACATACCTATATCGAGTGTTTTAGTATAGGAATCTGTCAATCAATATAGGGGTATGATTCTCGCGCATTCGATATACGATATCTACACATATATCGAGTGTTTTAGTATAGGAATCTGTCAATATAGGTCTCGATATCCGTATATCTGTCGGCGGCCGATCGTAGAATCGGGCATATCATGATGTGCCGTCATGTGCCCCGCCATTTCATGATATGCCCAAGCAATTACTGGGCACATCATGATGTGACGGGTTTTAACGAAAACATGTCTTTTTAAAAATATTTTTATTCAGCACTACGTGATGTTTTTTGTGTTATACGTGTCAAACGAACACGAAGACTATTCGGGGGCTTTGCTGCGCTCGCCCCCTTTAGCCTTCACCTAAGCTACCGCAGTTTTGCCTGAGATTTTATTGTTTCATGATATTTCATGTCACATCGTGATATGCCCAATTCTACGATCGGCCGCCGACATATCGAAGGCGCGAGAATCATGCCACTGTCATGCACCCTATGGGGGGTGTCTTACTGCTAGTTCCTAACTCTTTATTAATCTGTGCTGCTGGGCAGAGGGAACATTTCGCCCACATGTATTTGTATCGATCTTTATTTGTCCAGCTCCAGCACCCACTGTTGAGTAAAGGTCTTCTCTTCATTACGCCATTTATTGTGGGCAGGTCTTGGGCTGGTCTTGGGCAGGTCTTGGGCAGGTCTTGGGCAGGTCTTGGGCAGGTCTTGGGCCAACCTGAGTGTGGAGTGAGTGTGAATGAGTGAGAGGTAGGTATATGCTGTGCATCGGTACTTAGGCACCTCCCTTATACACTAAAGTTGTGGTAAAGTTTATTTATGTACAATTATTCATAAAATATGACTCTCTTGTAGGTACTTAGACAGAACTCCATGGTCCAGTGGGTTTCACGCTTGCTTCTCATCAGGAGATGTAAGTTCGAATCCCGGTGCTGTGGTGAGTTGCTGACCATGTATGTAACAATGAGATAGGTAAGTCATTTATCGTACCTCCATTATACGAAAGTTCTAACGGTGATGGAAAACATCGTGAGGAAACCTACTCCATAGCTGCGGCGATGGACTAGGCCCCTGCCACGCATCTTAACCCTCTCGTCGACAAATGTTCTCCATTGTTCGTTTGTTTGACCGGTGTGCTTCTAAGAGTGAACCAGATAGAATAATCATTCACTCTGGCTAAAAGTCGGCAAAGTTGTGCCTTTGAAAACCCGTATGGGAAAAGGCGTGACGCTGTTAGACAATACACATATTTACCTGTAGGTACTTGTATCTGAGTCAGCTACCTAAGGCGTGATTGTAATTAGAATCAATATTCAATAAATACCTACCTATTTACATTCGTATTACATAATTATGCTGACTGGTTCATCGTTTCACACAATAGCTTAAAGACCTCAAGATTCTCGACTTAGTGTAAACTAATTTCGATTTTATTACAAACGCATTGAAGGATAATAAGTCAGTAGTAGGTAATAAATAACAAACACAATAACAGAAACATTTCTACATGCTAGTAGGTCAATCCTGTAATGTGAACTATCGAAAATAGATAAAATCTCATCATTCGTAATCGCAAATTAGTAAATTGAATTGAAATTGCGTAAATCAATACTTACATTATAGGTACGACGAATTAACGAACATAATAGGTACGAGAAGTTAATATACTGACTCCTTGTCTTGACCTATTTCTATAAATCAATAGACTTGAAGGTGAATAAAATGTCGTATATAAAGCATACGCAAATAAATAGGTAATATGTAAAGTACCTTGTGCGACCAAAGATTTTGTCATTCAACATTTGGTTGGAGAAAAAACAAGAGAAGTTTTAGGAACTCCCCTCTTTTCTATACATAATCTCTTTATATAAAAGGTAAGTGGCGAAACGGCTACAGTTAGAAAGATTCTATTGATTGATGGGAATATCTTCCTATTATTACAAAACCGCTCGCTAAGAACGGATTTTACTTAATTCGGACCCAGTGGGTCAAAAAGACCTCTAAAGTTTGTATGGAGAGTCAGGGGGGAGTCATTTGATTATATGCTCTATTACTAGGCATGGGAGTCGAATTTTACTTTTGTTGTCATATAAATCCGAGAGCTCAGAAATATGGACGGGGATGAATTGAACCGATTATGTTACAATGTTCAAAGTGCATCAAGTGGATTCATGGTAGCTGTGCTTCAATTAATCCTGACCAGCTAAATGCATTATTTTAAACGTCTACCTGCTACCATTATCAATATCGAGCAAAAATGAGCAAAAAAATCACGTTTGTTGTATGGGAGCCCCCCTTAACATTAAATTTCTTTCGATACCACGGTTCATGAGATACAGCCTGGTGACAGACAGACGGACGGACGGACAGACGGACGGACAGACAGCGAAGTCTCAGTAATAGGGTCCCGTTTGGCACCCTTCATTAAATGATACTTGTAAAATTTGTTATTTTAGATTGAATTATTTTAGTTAAGAAAATATGTCAATGAAAAGGGAAATAAAGGCTTTGATAATAATAATAATAAATTGGCACCCTTCGGGTACGGAACCCTAAAAAAGATGTTAAAAAAATACCATCGATATTTGTCTGTTTTTTATACTCAAGAATTTCTTTGTGTAGGTACATTACTTCTGTGGTTGTTTAGGATGTGTAGATTCATTTGACTAGCTTGCTTGCACATTGTATCTGACTGTACAATGGTAGATAGGTACTCTATGTTGAGTAGAGTATGGGAAACAAAGTGAATTTCTGCAATTCAGCAATAAAATAAATCATGTAAACTTATCGATATATTGAATATTGCCCAATGACCTGAAATAACTACTAATAAGTACTTATATTTTGATGTCAACAACATTGGTACTCTCAAGGTACTCTCCGTAGTGGAGGACACTTCGACCAAAGTATTTGTACTTCGATATATTGATTGTGCTATTATTTACTAAAAGTATCACAGATATCTAAAATTCAAGTGACTTTCTTTGTTATTAGGGTTCCGTACCCGTAGGGTGCCAAACGGGTAATATTACTAAGCTTCCGCTGTCCGTCTCTGTCTGTCTGTCACCAGGCTGTATCTCATAAACTGATAGCTAGACAGTTGAAATTTTCACACATGATGTATTTCTGTATAATAAATACTAAAAAAAGAGATTTAAATAATAAATATTTAAGGGGGCTCCCATACAAAAGACATGTTTTTTTTTTATCTGTTTTTATAGATAATGGTCACCAGGCTGCATCTCCATGCATGAACCGTAATAACTAGATAGTTAAAAAATTCACAGGTGATGTATTTCTGTTTTTTTTTGCCGTTTTTATCTTCGATCATGATCGAAGGTTAGGTGCGCGAGTCCGACTCGCACTTGGCTGGTTATTTCATTTCGCAATCTTGTCTTGTTTAGTAATCCTTCAGGACTTTGCATCGGTTGGTCTACCAACTTGTTAAAGTAATTGTTATCTATGTCTACCAACATGCTGTATTGGGTTCCATCCATATCACTTCAGGCCACAAATATTTTATCTGTGCTTCACGCAGACTTGGTCAATATTTACTTACCTCTAATTTTAATGAAAATCATTGGCAAATACATATTTTGTCACAATTCTAGGTGTATAGCATATCAATATCACGTATGAACGTCACGTATCACGTATGAACGTCACCTATAAACGTCACAACTTTTCCCACATGAAGTAGCAGAGGCAGATGGCGCTAGCTAAACACTGCAGCTATGGATATTACCTTCAAATACGACGAAATATTTGTCAATGATCTGCTCTAGGAACTACTTTCACCTTCCTTCTGCCTCCTCTCCGACCAAACTCGCCGTGTCTGTGTTTGTATGTAACGGTTCAACTCACTCGGCTTGACCTAGTTTGGAGATAACTGTGAAGGAGTTCGACCTCAAAAATACCGTTGGATTCCGACTGTTGAAAATTAGCAGAGTGTTGTGTAAAGTATAGAATCCTGCGAGATAGATAACCGATGAAGGAATTTAAATAAATAGTGTCGAAAAATGTTACATATCAAACCTGTACATACCTACCTATAATTGATTGAATAGATACCTATTAGAGATAGATAAGGTATAGGAATAGGATGCAATTTCGATTCTGGTAGGTACCTACTGGCTATAAATAATAAATAAATAAATAAATTGGTCTTTATTCCGGCCGGAGCCATATACAAAATTCAAATTTACAAATTAATAAAATAAAATTACAAATTTACAAATTATTAAATTAAAATTACAAATATAACATAATGATATTATAATACAATTATTCTTATTATGAAAACGTAAGATGTACTCGCGTCCACGTCTCCTGTATAGGTCCGCGGAGTGCCAGAGCTGCCTGCAACATGGTGTTACCGGATCTGGCATACCGCTCCTGCGTGGACGCTATCCGGTGCCTCATGAGACCGTGGAAGCCCGGGAGTCTCCTCTCCGTAAACATCTGCGACGCGCTGCAGTATCGTGGCAATCGACAGATCGCTATCATGACTTTGCCTGCGTATAGTCGGAGTGAAGGTACGCATCAATCCAATCCCAAATGTTTCCGGAAGTACCTGGCACATACTGCGTGTGACGTGATTGACACTTTATTTCATCAGTTTCAACATAACAAAGAGGTCAAGTGCCTAGGTACATGACTAATACAACGTATTGATCGCAGACATTTTTTTCGCACAATTAATTTTCACAAAAGCAATGACTCATTGAGGCTTTCGAGCATGGCGTGATTTTCACTAACTCTATTTTTGCTATGTCTGTATTCTATGTAATATGATGACTTTACGCCCAACTTGTCACATAGGTGTAACCTAATCAAAAGATGAAATATTGTAGTGATTCATTCATAATCATAAATAAACGGTCAAGTCTGAGTAGCACCAAGGGTTCCGATCACACTTGGAGAGCGTAACATGTATAATTAATTAGGTTTCCTTCCGCATAAAAAAAAAACAATTAATTATTTTACAGACAAAGCAGTGTAGTTCAAAGGTATAGGCGACCGACGACGTAAACATTACCTTATTGGTGTGAGGATGTGGAGCAAGCAATAACCAGACTTAGTCACTACTTCCACACTCACTTCCCGTCATAGAAAGACTCATATTACGAGAGCCAAGATCTTTGTCACTACAGTTTTGGAGGTTCAAACAAGAAGAAGATTTAAAGAATACGGATGCATACCGACCTATCTGCCAACCAACTTTATGTTACTTCAATCATGCAGACATAGGTGCCCTCTTTAAGTTGCACTTTCACTGAGTAGCAGTTGTGCATTCGACCAATTTGGCGGTCGAAGCGGGTTCGAATCCCGGCAAGGGAAGGAAGACAAAATGGCCAATCGCGGACTTGCTAGCATATTGCAAGAGAAACGTAGAAACAGCGACGAACGTAGGTAACAAACTTGCAATAAACGTTTCTGGTGGCAATACGTCCCTGTAAGTTCTCACGATACAGTCTCAACCAGGTATCCTAGTCTTGAGCCAGAAGCAATGTTTAACTTGAAATGTATTTTACGTAGGTATTCTGTGATTGGTTTCCTTGCGTTTGGGTTGCGTTCGGAAGCAAGATTTCAAAATACATTCTATACAAGGTGTAAATGAATTAACGCAAAATGAGAAACTATTTTGTTATGGGCATCATTCGGAGCAACTAAACCGATTTGATCACAGCAACTTTATTTTTCACTTGAGTGGGTCAGCCAGCAGCTAGCTGATTTGTATGGAGAAGTGAAAAATAAAGTTGCTTTGATCAAATCGGTTTCATAATGAAAGTTGCTCAGAATGATGTCCCTAACAAAGTTGTTTCTCATTTTGTGCTAATTAATTTACACCTTGTATATTCTTCAAAATTCCTTACGTTTACTCATTATCCTACCGAAGCAAGTGCATTGTCGTCTATAGATCATACCTTCAGCATCATCATATTTTTAGAGGTAAGGTACCTACCTTATACTTATACCTGACATTTAAGTAGCTGACCATATTTCGGGGAATGATAGTACCCATCATTGTGAACAACTTTCCCTATGAAACATATGGTAGCAAAAGAAAAAAAATTTTGGGTCTCCCATAGTAACTTGAAATCAGCTGATCGGGGCAATGTACTGGGGGACGAAAAATGTTTTTCATTTGCGACCATATGTTTCATAGGGAAAGTTGTCCACAATGATGGGTACTATCATTCCTCAAAATATGGTCAGCTAATTTAATTTCACCCTGTATATACCTTTACTTACCTATAATTTGCTAAGTTTCTTCAATGCGATCGATCGCTAGTCTAGATTTCCAGATCTTCTGATTCAGCGCTTCGTTATCCAGTGAATCAGAGGATTTGTAAAATCGTGAATGGTGGGTCCTATTTCTCCAACTTCCGGTTCCTTTGTGTTTGATTGAAATTCTTTACAACAATTTAATAGTTATTATGTGTCATGCATGTCAATGTTTATGCCGGGACAGTGTATATATTGTCATACTGTAACCCTGTGTGGTGTGGTAGGTACCTACATGATGATCATTACTGTACTGACCGGAAGTTCGGAACAGAAGGAAGCGATAAGCTGATAATTTTATAAAATCGTAGTCCTAAAAACTAGACAAAAACTGTAATAACACTAACTAACAATTAAGTATGTTGCTTGTAGTAAGTAACAAATTAAACAATGATCGTTGCAATAGCAAATCGAAGATCGGCAAGCTATTGATCGTCGCAACTTTCACTATGAAACCGATTTGATCAGAGCAACTTTAATTTTCACTTGTCTATACAAATCACAAATCAGCTGACCGCCCGAACCAAAATGTATGGAGCAATGAAAAATAAAGTTGCTCTGAACAATTCGGTTTCTTAGTGAAAGTTGCTCAGAATAACGTCCCTAACAACCCCCTAAAATATGACTAGGTACACCTTTCTGTTACACTCTGTACAATACCGGCACGGTGGCTGTCACTCCTAACTGAATTTAGAGCTTAGAGTTATTGGTTGTATAGGTTCAGTCTTGGAAGACAAACAGTTTTATTGGTCTGAGATTTCAGCTGCGGACATCTGAAACCTTTTCATTCGAATTTCGACGCGAATAAACGCGCAGCGTAACGACCCCGTTAAAGATTCTCAAATCCGCACCGTTTTGAATTCTGCCTCATGCTCGCAAGCAAATCTACAGAAGTGCTCACATAATGTAGCCACGTTTAGTATCGGCTCGCGATACGCAAATACGATCTGGCTATATCTGTCCTTCGCCATACCAGCCGAGATCCTGCGGGCAGCTGGCAGGCAGACATTCCGGCCCAAAAGATTCGCAGTACGCAACGCACACATCGCTTCTGAAATCGAATTTCAGAAAACAGTGTTCCTTATATCGTGTAGGGTGAGAGCGCCTAATATCGCACACGTCCAACTTCTTTACTTCTAGCAGTCAGGTTGGCCACTAGTCTGACACCCCCCCTCTATCAACCCGCGCTGAGTCAGCGTGGTGGAGAATGGCTCATTCTTACCCGTATCCGCCCGCGCCCCTCGGTGGGGTCCTTAATGGGCTCCATTTATTATTTTATTTTTAGGGTTCCGTACCCGAAGGGTGCCAAACGGGACCCTATTACTGAGACTTCGCTCTCCGTCCGTCTGTCTGTCTGACTGTCTGTCACCAGGCTGTATCTCATGAACCGTGGTAGCTTAGACAGTTGAAATTTTTACAGATGATGTAATTCTGTTGCCGCTATAAAAAAAAAAAAACAAAATAAATTTAATATTAAGGGGGGCTCCCATACAAGTAACGTGATTTTTTTGCGGCTTTTTATAGATAATGGTACGGAACCCTTCGTGTGCGAGTCCGACTCGCACTTAGCCGGTCATTATATAGATTTATCTATAGATACTGAAATATATCTATAGATACTGAGGTTTTTGGGTTAATACATTGAATAAGTACGCAAGAATTTAGGGGGGTGGAGTGGAGGTGCGGAAGGGCTAGGGGGGGTGTAGGGGACCTCCCCCCTTAAGTTTCAGATTTAGGATTTTGACATTTGTACTAAAATCATGTACTTACTTGTACCAATATCCATCGTTGGAGCATCTGATTTTGAAATAATTTTGACATTCCTAATTTTGCAAAGATGTACCTATCGCGCTAAATATATTTTACGAATTCAAAAACTTTTAAATAAACTTTTAAAGATAGCTAAGGACCCCCCCCCCCCCACGTAAACGTGTTAAATACCTACTACAAACTTCAAAATTCGTGCGTGCGTCCTCATCATCATCATCATCATCATATGGATAGCATAGGCCTCTCCCAAAGCACGCCCACTCGCATCTGTCCCCCGCCATTCCGGTCCACTCCCTACCGGCCACTTATACAAGGTGTAAATGAATTAACGCAAAATGAGAAACTACTTTGTTAGGGACATCATTCTGGGCCACTTTCATTATGAAACCGATTTGATCACAGCAACTTTATTTTTCACTTCCCAGTACATATTGGCCTGAGTGGGTCAGCTGATTAGTATGGAGAAGCGAAAAATAAAGTTTCTCTGATCTCATCGTAGTTTCTCATTTTGCGTTAATTCATTTACTCTTACCCTGTATGTTTGTGGGTTTACCTATTACTCGTTCGCTGTAGGTTTGCCGGTGCGTGGGTGGAAATCCCACCCACGCACCGGCAAACCTACAGCGAACGGGTAATAGGTACCTAAAAACTACTGTTATTATGCTTACAAGCTACAACTACATTACCTACACTATCATATTCATTAGGTTTCAATTAATTAATCACAGCTCATGTTTCTAGAAAGTAATCTTTTGGGAGTACGGTTACGGAGATAACATGAGATAAAACTTACCTGCCAACTGCTACAGTTACTGTGACTTACAAGAATTCAGTATATTTAGTATTCACTATATGTTTTGAAGATATGTACTTATATGGGAAGTACCCTAACCTACGTACGTTTACGTATTTCTGAATGGTACCGACATTATTGTGTTGCTGCAGGAGTCTGCAGTAGATATCTACTTACTTACTCTTCTTTAGAGTTCCGTACCCGAAGGGTGCCAAACGGGACCCTATTACTGAGATTTCGCTGTCTGTCCGTCCGACCATCCGTCCGTCCGTCCATCCGTCCGTCCGTCCGTCCGTCTGTCTTTCACCAGGCTGTATCTCATGAACCGTGGTAGCTAGACAGTTGAAATTTTCACAGATGATGTATTTCTGTTGCCGCTATAACAACAAATACTAAAAATCAAAAGAAATTTAATATTAAGGGAGGCTCCCATACAACAAACGTGATTTTTTTGCTCATTTTTGCTCGATATTGATAATGGTAGCAGGTAGACGCTTAAAATGTTCACAATATATTGAGTATATTATTTACTTAAAAAAAATAATATAATAATAATAATATTTAGAGATCTCTTTTTAGAGATAAGCTCGCCATTGTACACTTTATATTACCTACCATGATTTGTTAACTTTTTTTTTGTGTGCAATTAAGAAATTATGAATTTAGGGGGGGCTCCCATAGATATATTTTTTTGCGGTGATTTATAGATAATGGTACGGAACCCGCCGTGCGCGAGTCCGACTCGCACTTGGCCGGTTATTTGTTCTTCGTCATCCACATGTGACTTTCGCTGTGTAGGTAGGTACCTACCTACATAAAATAAATTCTTGTACCTAGCTATTCTGTCCTTTGAATCAATTAAACATACTAAACACTGACTTTCTAGACATTTGCCATGCTAGGCCCTACACAGCCATTTACGTAAAACGTAAATCCGTCCATCTGAAAATATCTGCTGATTTTAGCATTAATTCCGGGTAAATACAAAACGACAACGATGAAAACTGTGATGCGCATTGCTTCAGCTTGCAGAAGTTATCGAAAGTCCGACATAATAACTTTACCACCGCGTCCGAGAGTTGCGCACGCGCCTGGCTTTGCGCTTGCTGTTTGAATTTCCCGCCAGTAGCAGTCCCGCGCGCGCGACGGTCAAACGAGCGGACGCCGACCCGAGCCTACTTTTCGCCCGTTCAGCCTCTCGTGTTGTTTTTGTTTTGTTTTGGTCCCGGAATTTAGTCTTCAGTGAAATAAAAACTTGTTTCTCGGCAGAAGCACGCTCCAATAGTGCAAATCAGACAATCAATCAATTAAATGGCCTAGCCAGTGAGTTGTGCCGGTATGTAAAGTGTATAAAGTGATATTTCCGTCAGGAATTTGCGGTTATCTTTTGCTTTGTGCGAACTTTTTAACCTCTATTTCCTTTGTTTAGGGACGTCGACGCCCACACTGGATTGTATCAAAATAAACAGTTGTAAGTACGATAGCGTACTAGCAGAGTACGAGCGAGCTGGCAATGGATGTAGACCGGAAAATTAATCTGGAGGGAGTACCCCTCAACTCTCCAGGTGCGGCAAACATTTTTCTGAATACCGGTAACAATACCAAAGTTAACTCGCCAAATGGGACTGTGATACATCTAAAATCAGGTGATATTCAGTTTCCTCTAAGCCTATCCTATAACTACATTTATAACTGTCTAAAATTGGTATTAATTTAAACTTTTCGTTACAGAGAATTCGCCCGCCGACCTGGGTCTGCATATCAACACGACGTTCTCCGTCGCGTCTTCCAAGAAAATAAAGGTGCTCTTTATTTTGAATTTCCTGTTGTGCGTGATCTGTATGATAATTAGCTGCTCTGTAGCCTTTTACTATTGGAATGAGATGGCTTCAATGAGGCGGCAACTAGACGCGATAAAAGAACAGCTAATCATACAGAGCTTGAAGGACTCAGGGTTTGGACAGGAAAGGACGCAAGCCGGTGCCTTAGTGGCTGTCCCCCGACCAATACAAAGTGACCGGGAAGCCAGGATGGACATCCGAAACCCCAAAGATATAAGTTCATGGAGCACCAGGAAATATTATGTTGAAAACCTGGGATCTGACATGCTTTTGATTGACTTGAATAAGAAGGATGAGAGTGCAGACAAAGTTACTGCACATGAACAGCCTGCTGTGCCACCAAAAGGTAATTATTCTGTTTAAAAACTTTTATCCTTTATCAAAATGTCTATTGGTAGGTACATGTATATTATATGCCTTATAATAAATAAAGTGCCCTATGTGCCATTCTGTATGAGATTCTTTTTCTGTAAGGACTTATGCTTGTTTATTTTTTTCCAGATATGCTAGTCAGCCACTTCAGTGGAGCTATTAGAGAAATAAATTTAGGAAAGCAAGGTGAGAACTTTTTTTCTAAGCCACTTAATTTTGTAATACAAATGTATACAAAACTAAGTTGTTCACACTCACTAACAAATAGCTATAAGCAATGTTTGTTTATGTAAGAGTTATCTTCCTAGCCATATCAAAGACTTGATAACCCACTTGAAATGATTAATGCAAATTGTCTTTGATTAAGTACATGTCCTACATTTTTCCATACAAACTTGTCAATACTTAGTACCTAGAAGAATCACCTGAGTATGGCACAGAAATATGCAGGCAACATACAGGCAAGACAGGATATACAATACATAGATACCTACATACATACATGATTGGTATTACTTGACGACCATAGTATTTGCATTTATGTTAATGGCACACAGACATCTCAGAGCATCTAGATGGCATAGATATAACTTCGCAATTTCAATTCTACTCCCTTAGAATAGAGATGATACCAAGCAGAGGTATTTGCCCAGCTGTTGAGAAGCTTTTATGACCTTATGGAATATCTAAACTATAAAGTCAATTTACTTGAAGTATGATATGAATGCTGATCCTGCCCAGATGTGATCAATTGGACCCCAGACTGTTAGGTTTCTTTCTCTTATTTTGAAGACTTGCTCACTCAATTGTAGTGAAAGTAACTACTATTGAAGTCTGTGGAAAGTAAGGTATTTTTTTGCCACTCTCACTTTCACATGGTTGATAAAACCAAACATGTCCTCAATTTGAGTAAAAAAAGTCACAACAAACACATCTATCTCTACATGAGTCGAGTACCTATCCATTTTATAATTGCGCGGTTCAAACACATGATAAGCTTGTATTTAGATATGTCGACTTCACTCAGATTAATTAATAATAACACTTTACGATAACAATGCCAATAAGCCCATTGCTTTGTGTCTAATCAGTTTCTATTTCTAATGCAATATCAATATTCCTCGTAAGATTACTAATATGACCTATCTACGTATTACAACACCATATACAGGTTGACACATTACATAAAGTGATTGATAAAATTACGTAAAACCGTATGATCAAACGTGTTCTTTGTTAGTAATGAAATGAACAAACGTAATTCCACTGTTTTATTTCTATGATAGGTACCTAACCTACCTACGATGTGGCCAGTCAGAAAATTCTTACCCCCTTATTTGCTCCGGGAGTAAGGGTCCGTTTGCACAGAAGCGGGGCTGCGCGGAGCTGAGCTGAGGCTTACAAAATTTTACCAATGATATTGCTCAAATCACACATCTCATCTCCTCCGCTCCGCTTCAGTGGAGACAGTATTTATTAGCTGAGTTGAGAAGAATGTATGGAGTGCTGTGCAGAGCGGAGCGGAGATGAGATGTGTCATGCAGCGAGTGCAAGTACCTACCTTCAAGCGGAGTTGAGGAGCTGTGTAGCTGAGCTAGGTGGAGTGGGGACGGGCTTGGCGCGGCTGAGCGGGGCGGTGCGGGGTTAACGCAGATACCGTTTAACTGACTGCAACCAAAATGTATTCACAGCCCCGCTCAGCTTAACTTCAGCCGGCTACACAGCTTGGCTCTGGACCACTCATCTTTGCGTAGCTTCAATGGAAACACTTACCTCTTTACACGGCCCCACTCAGCTGAGCTCCGTGCAGCTTCGCTCGGCCCCGCTTCTGTGGAAACGCACCCTAACTACGGGACAGAGCTAGAGCTAGACTCTGTTAGTTTTTGTTAATTTAATTTACAATGATAATGATAAAATTGAATGATATTAAAATTTTGCAATGGTGTCCTTGTCCTGCTATCGTAATCGCAGACTACGAACGAGCAAGTGGGGAACAGTTGGTTTGGGCAAACATTGTCGATATCTATTTGGTTTACTTACCTATTTACATTGTTCTAGTTAAAATCCGAACACTGCAATGCCGTTACATTCTCGATTGTATGTCTGTTTGTCTGTCGTACGCCTACTATAGGTACTATGCTCCAAAGTAAATACCTACCTACATTGTTTATTAGGAATGTATCTCAAATTAGGTCGAGGCAGTTGCTTATTTCGCCGTTTCCTGCGAATTTAACTGACCTACGTAATCGTAATCATTGTTGTTTACCACATTGGTTTCAGGTGCTAGAGTCTGGCCAGCGACTCCTGTCATCTCAAAAGCGCGGCAAATTTAAAAAATCTAAATGTGGCCACATTGACTATACACCAAATTAACGGAGTTGATACTTTTATGTTTTTTTTATTAAATTTTCGATAAGTACCTATTTTCTCTCATGACTTGGTTGATTGGTGGAAAAAGAGAATATTATATTAGTAAAAACTTGCCTTTGTAAATTCGGGATGTGTTAAGTAGGTACCTATTAAATATATTTTTACCATGCCTATACAGTTTCCCACTGCTGGGCAAAAGCCTTCATTTCGAGTATGAACTAAACATACTTAATTAATAAACTAATTATTATTCTGTTTTATAATCACAATCAGACTCAAATAATTCAAAACCCATATTTGAGCCACCTGGAAACAATTATGAGTAATTGCAATCAACCACATTTAAATAGATGTATAATCAAAAGAACAGAATAGTAGCTGAAATTAAAGAAAAATAATAAATGGTCAAGTAAAGTATCAAAATGTTGTAAGCCAAGTATAAACAAAGTAACAATTCGCTTGGCAAGTAAAGAATGTTGCCAGCTTCAAAGTTTGAAAAACTACCAAATGACAGCACTCGCTGGCCAGACTCTAATCATCATGCAATTCATTAATAATGGATTAAATATCAATATCTAATCAATCACCACGCGTACGTACCTATTATTTTTAGGGTTCCGATCCTTAAAAGGAAAAAAGGAACCCTTATAGGATCACTTTGTTGTCCGTCCGTCTGTCTGTCCGTCTGTGTGTCAAGACCTTTTACATCAAGAACGCATGGACTTATCAAGCTGAAATTTATATTGTTGAGGTCTGTGGTCGCTTTAAGCTGTAAAAAAAAACAACCTTCTAGGTCAACGCAATCGAACGCTACGACCGTTTATGCCGTAAAATTATTGGATTTTCATAGTAATCGCAATGTATCCAAAAGGTTACCTTCCCGTAGGCCTACAATCATGAAAAGCACAAAGCAAGGTCTTATAAAGGGAAAAATCAGAAAACTGCAAATTTCTGTCTGTCTACATAAATATTCAATTTGGTTTTCATGGATGACATTATACTTTAGTTTTTTATGTGGAAACCTAATTACACGTGTAAAGATCTCCAAGTGTGATTGGACGGAACCCTTGGTGCATGAGTCCTACTCGCACTTGACCGTTTATTTTGTCACCGTGTCACACAACAAATATTCTGAAGGCTGACAGCCTGACATCTTATCCGGTTTACATACGTTTTATGTCCTGTATTCCTCGGCAGGATCCTCGATAGGCTGTGACTTACTCATTTCTCTCTCCTTTCAGGCATCATCGGGCCGTGGTCGCGGGACGGCGACATCTCTTCTAAATCCAGCGAGGGCAAGATTGAACTGCACGAGAACTATGTAACCATTCAGGAGACGGGACTATATTTAGTTTATGCTCAAGTGAGTCCCCTAAGTCGACGTCAGCATGCATAGTTCTCGGTACGAGATGCGAACCGCGATTGGTTTCGAATGCTTCGTAGAATTAGGGTTGAGGATATGCCTCGCTATTAGGGTACCGTACCCGAAGGGTGCCAAACGGGACCCTATTACTAGCCAACGCTGTCTGTCTGTCTGTCTGTCTGTCCGTCAGCGGGTCCTAGAGCACGAACCGTAATAGCTAGAAAGTTGAAATTTTCACAGGATGTGTATATCTGTTGCCGCAACAACAACAAAGTTTTTAATTTTGTTTTTGTTTTATTGTTTTAAGTGCTTAAGTAGTGTTGTACGATGGTACGGTACCCCTCTTGTGCGATTCCGACTCGCACTTGACCGATTTTTATATTAATCTATGACAGAGGGCGCTTTAGATAGTTTACAACTACCAACGTTTGTTGAACAACAATAGACATTCATGTTGGTATTTATGTCGCAGTTGGTTGGTTAAATTAGACACTTCACTAACACCCAAGACCGTTAATTAAAGGCCGACATTTAACGAAGTCTTGATTTAAATAAAGCATCGTCGAAAACGTTTAACAGGGCCCTAATGCTGCTCTGAGAATTTCACTTATATTTCATTACTATTTCATTACTATTCCATTGCAAACACCCAATCAAGGAGGATAATAATTTAGGAGAATACCAAATGACGCCATTTTGGGTGTTTGCAATGGAATAGTAATGAAATGAAATATATTTATGAAATGAAATATATTTATTGTATTGTATCTTATTTCCTAATTATAATTGTGGCTCTAACTCCCAAACTAGGGCGACCTGTGTGTCAGTAATGAAATATAGTATATGAAATAGTAATGAAATTCTCAGAGCAGCATTAGGCCCCAGTTTGTCTTACCGAAAGCCGAAGTGTTGGTTAAAACAAGATGGCGTCACGCTCGACAACAGCTGATTAATTACTTTCAGAATCTTTTTGGCAACCTTGTGTAACGTTTTGATTTGTTGTGTTCAGTGGTTTTTTGTTTCAAATTTGGTCTTTGGTGCAATTGTAAACATGTTGTCGACTCCGCCATGATTATTTCATTAGTTATTTATTTCTGTTATCGGAGCGGAGCGGAGCGAGGCGATCCCATGTAGTTTCACAAAGCCGAAATTGGTTGCTTCAGGTCACTTTTTGTGCCAACACTAAAGATAGGTTAGGTTAGGTCACAACTTTTCTTATCATCATCATCATCTTCCACTCCTCCATAGATCGTATACCTCGGCCACGCTCCCAACTGCTACTTCACGTGGGCGCGACAGAACAACTCGGACGCCGCCCCCCGCCTCGTGTCGTCGTGCTGCAGCGGCGACGACTCCTCCCCGCGCGCCCTGGACAAGTCGCAGATCTCATGTAGCAGCACAACCGTGGCGCGACTGTACCGGGGCGACATAGTCAATCTGTCGCAGAGAGAACACAACAGGACGCTGTGGCTGCGGCCAGGATATAGTTACTGGGGGTTTGTAAAACTTAGTTCCTAAGGGCTGTGAGTTTTAGGGTAGGGTAACTTGTAGGGTTTGGTGACTTGTGACTGGCATGCAATGAACCTGTCAAAAAGATAAGTTCCACCTGTCACCGCACGCACGCCAAAATATCGTCGAGGTTGTCAGTTTAGTGCCTTTAGTTTAGTGGTTTTGTCACCTCCCAAATAGCCCTCAGTATCAGCTATTACACGGTATAGAGCACGTAAGCTATCCATTTAGATTTACACATCCTAAACATCCACAGCGAAAGTCTCAAAAATATATCAATCAACATCCATACATGATGATCAGAGCCTGTTGACATAATTTTGTATATCCTCTGTTAGTACAGTAATTCTATTTAATCAATGTATGTGATTAACAAACAAATTAATCAAGTTCTGAAACTTATGTGGCAAGATGGGTAAGTGACATCTCGGAGCTCGGAGCGTCGTTGCAATTTCAGAGTATTCGGAGCGGCGGCGGCGGTCCGACGCTCCGAGCTCCGAGACGTCACTTACTCGGCAATCGGCATGATACCTTTGGGTATGGATTTCAAAACGCACAACTCTGATTTTCATGGGGGTCCAAAATTTAGTTCATGTAGTATTGCGTCGCAAAAGTTACAATGCGAATGTGGCTTGGAAAGAGATGGAACACATAAGGATTCTATACTGAAAATCCATCTTGATTGTTTTGGGAGTATTTTGGACCCCCCATAAAAGTCAAAACATGGACCTTTTTAATTTAAAAAAATGTCATCGACGCGAAATTTTGTCTTCTTTGATTTACTCATACACATATTTTAACCAGAATGTATAGTTTTCGAATAAAAAGTGAAAAACTGAAAATGTCCTAAATTTACGGCGAGGGGCGGGGGGGGGGTGTAGCGTCAGGTGGAGGGGGGGGGGAGAGTATCAGTACCCAAAGGTATCGTATACATACCACTTAAGTTTTAAAACTTTATTAATTTGTTTTCTGAAAACACAGAATTACCTACAGCTCTGTCCAACGACCTTTTGGCGTGCGGTGACAGGTATGCGCCAGATCGCAAACGCGCATGTATGTTTTTCGAGCACCATGGGAGCAGCACCAGGTTTTCAGTGTTACCATAGAACCATAGAGTAACTTACATTAAACTCTCATTAAACTACTCTCAGGGGACCAAACTACATATGTGCACATATAAAAAAAAATGTAGATACATGCGCGTTTGTGATGTTGGATTTACGGAAGACTTGGCTTTGGCCTTACGAATACTCAAAACAAAAAGACGTAAACACTGAAGACATGTTTGTACGGCTTTGATTGCCATTGCCTTTTCCAAAGGATAAAAACGGGAAAAGATAATAATGTGATGTTGGATGTTGATAATGACTGGCGTAGTAGAAACTAAGGCTTTTTGACAGGTTCAGTGTTTACATAATTCTGGTTGTTTATGATGTGGTCCTTGCCGCCTGCCCACATTTATGTGATTCGGACTGCACCTGCGTTTGATTGTCCAGAAGCCCTCTGAGCATATTTTTGAATACGCTAGCGAAGCTTTTCATAAGTTTTTTTAAATAGTATTATGTTATGTAAATATTGTGTTGAATGTGCCATAAATATGTTATGATTATTTTGAATGGCTTGATGACCAATGGGTAAAATTGAAATATTTTTGGCTAAATGATTAATTTGGGAATTACTTTAATTCTCTTACTTTCATTATCATAATACGATTCACGGGTGCCCAGTTATTATTAAGTTTCTTTATATCTTGATATTTTTTTTAAATTTCAAATAAGTAATTTGATCTCTACTTATTAAGTAATCCCACTGGTTTGAACCAAAACATGTTAAATTTCCAAATTTATTTATAATTTCGTTGGTGTTATGTGGGCTTGAGATGAGAATTTAAACTTTAGTTTATTTACTTAAACGACTACTTACATGTACTACTTTTAGTACTTAATTTGGTGTATTTACTTATTATAATGTTGCTCAAATTCTCAGCATTTATACACATAATGGTCGGAGAACAACTTGGCCAGAGCGTTTTACGGAGTGGGGGTAATATAAGGGCATAATTTATAATGCGCAAACTTTCCCCAAATGCTGTGCCAATTAGTTTTCCGACCATTTTACCTGCCTTATTGAATTGTAGGTGTCGCAATTTTTCTACTTAATTTTTTATTTGTATTGTAGGTAAGTTATTTCTTCCATGAAAACATATCTACAGGGTGTAACAGAAGGGTGTAGTGGTAGTCATATTTTAGGGGGTTGTTAGGTGTCGCAATTTTTCTACTTTTTTTTTAATTTGTATTGTAAGTAAGTTATTTCTACCATGAAAACATATCTACAGGGTGTAACAGAAGGGTGTAGTCATATTTTAGGGGGTTGTTAGGGAGACCATTCTGAACAACTTTTACTATGAAACCGATTTGATCAGAGCAACCTTATTTTTCATTGCTCCATATGTTTTGGCCCGGGCGGTCAGCTGATTTGTATAGAGAAGTGAAAGTTAAAGTTGCTCTGATCAAATCGGTTTCGTAGTGAAAGTTGCTCAGAATGATGTCCCTAACAACCCCCTAAAATATAACTAGGTACATCTTTCCGTTACATTCTGTATAGTGAGATTTTTTAACATGGCAAAATAGCGGACATTGAGCCGCTTAGAAAATGTATGCGATGGCGACTTGACGTTTGCCGCCACCGACGCCGCGGCGGCAGTGGCGGCAAACGTCAAATCGCATAAATTTTCGCTCGCGGGGCAATGACCGCTATTGCCATGTTAAAAAAATCCCACTATAGATTATTTTTTTTATTCAATCATAAATGAAATGAAATTTATTTGCGTATATGTGGTACAGTTATTAGGTCCTCCTATGAGTAAAATAATCATATGCAGAACTACACATGTAGGTACATGTGTAGTTAGTTAGCTACGTGACTTTCATTAAAAGTGTTCAATACCCTAAAATAGTGTAATAACTAATTAATAACAATGATTACTTACTAGTTAGGTATGTCTAATCTATTCAGAATATCGTACTTATTTTAGTACTTACACGGTACCATCAAGCAATCATAGAATATAGTGATAGATAACAATATTACAGTTACAGTTAATTAAACTCTGTTTTAGTTATAAGTAATTGGTATATTAACTAAAATTGACTAGACTAAGAAATTTAAGCCAGAATTGATGTCACCTCTAGTGTCTGTTTCATTTCTATATTAAGGTTTTTAAATGTGATATTGTACTATGTACCATTTTGTTGTTAGACGTATTTAGGTTTAAGAAGTCATAATTATTATTATGCTCAAATAAATGTAAAGCTAGTCCTAGATCATACCTATGTTCATACTTTTCACAATCTTACGGCTACATTATGGGCATACCCACTTAGCTCAGCGTTACTTAAATTGCAAGTTAACCCACCCCCTAGACAAATAGCATTCGCTGACAAAGCAGTCGCTATATCAACATAAATACATACATCGCATATAGGGTGACATTAAATTAGCTGACCATATTTTGGGGAATGATAACCCATCATTATGAACAACATTGCCCACGAAACATATACCTAGTCGCCAATTAAAAAAATTTTGAAATCAGCTGATCGGGGCAATGTACTGAAGGACGAATTCTTTTTCTTTTGCGACTATATGTTTCTTGGGGAAAGTTGTTCATATTGATGGGTAGGTACTATTATTCCCCAAAATATGGTCGCTAATTTAATGTCACCCTGTATACAAGGTGTAAATGAATTAACGCAAAATGAGAAACTTTGTTAGGAACATCATTCTGAGCAACTTCCATCATGAAACGGATTTGATCAGAGCAACTTTATTTTTCACTTCTCCTTACAAAACAGCTGACCCACTCAGGCCAAAATGTACTGGGAAGTTAAACATAAAGTTGCTCTGATCAAATCGGTTTCATAATGAAAGTTGCTCAGAATGATGTCCCTGACAAAGTAGTTTCTCATTTTGCGTTAATTCATTTACACCATTTATTTTCTTAGCGACGAAGTGAATGATAGATAAGTTTGCGTATGCCACTAAGACTTGTCTCCAAATTCCAAATTATTTATTGCTACATTGTGCTCTTCACAAATACTGCTGTTTAATCAGACTACCTATCCTATCTAGGTATGCTTACAATGTGCATTCACGAATACCTTTACTTACTGTTATTTAGCTGTTACGGAACACAAGTTATAGTATGATATGACTTCCAAATGTGCGGAAAGAGTACACGCAAAGATGGAATATACTTTTTAATGGAAGCAGTCTCAGGTATCCCCATTATGATTATGCCCGGTAGATCATACATGTGTTTACTATTGCGCAGTTTTGTGGAATGTATGAACTTGAATCTAGGACCGGAAGGTTAGCCCGTAAGAATGTTTCAGTGTCGAGTTCAGTTCAGTGTAAATATTACAACTTGTTAAACGACACCCGTCCACCAATAAAAGTGCCTTCATTTTATTACCTGGTTTCATTTTTAATTTCATGTTTACTAACTAAAGCTGTTTTTACTGACGACTTTACTTTACTAAATATCAGTTCCAGAAATCAGGATCCTCTGAGGCGTAGGCCTGAGCTACGGAAATACGTTTATTGGTTTATTTACGATGAAAAATCGGTGATCAGGAGTAGAAAAATATGAATATTTAGGTCTCACGCAATGTACCTCACTGTTTATAAACAGTTAAAACATAACTAAAACAAATAACCACATAGATACAAGGTCTTGGTCACCCTACAAACGACGTCTGTCATAGTCCGCCCCCGATTCTCGCGCTAATGAGATCTACTCCCCAGTCGAGATATGGGTTTTGATACCGCCTGAATCCGTCGAAAACGATCTCGATTTATATTGATTTGGATCGGAAACGGGTTGAGATATCTCTGTTGGTCGAAAGGCTAGTCGTAAGAATAGCTTTTTTTTGTTTTGATAGAGATTTCGGTATCTCAAAATCGATATTTCGACCATGGACATGACCTCGCTAGCGCCAGAATTCCCCCCCCCCCTGATCTACCCAGGATAGGTGACAAGGAATTTAGGATAAACTTGATTTCAAAATAAAAGTTATATCTACTAAACTTATTGAGTTAGACAGATTGGTACCTGATTGATCATGATCACCGATTAAACATCGTGTACCTAATAATAAGGTAAATTAGTACCTAGCTAATAGTAGTTGAAATCCGCCAACTTGAACGGATTGAGATTTAGATTTATCTCACGAACCGTGATCGGTAGAAAGTTATAATTTTCACAGAATGTGTAGGTATTTCTGTTGTCGCTATAGCACCAAATAATGAACTAGGTAGGTACATCAATCTAAAATAAAATTAGGCTGTCCCGTGTCCCATAAAGAAGAAACGGGTTTTTTGTACTTTTTCTTGGACGATCGAAAACTCGGAGTCCATCGTATTTCGTATGAGTGTCCGACCCGCACTTGACCGATTTCATTGATCATAAACATAAGAATAAATGTAGCCCATTAATCCCCCCCCCCCCACCGAGGGGCACGGGCCTTTATTCGGATACGAGAAAGATTGAGCCATACTCCGCCACGCTGCTCGGTGCGGGTTGGTGGAGGGGTGTCGGATTAATCATAAAATTGTCAATAATATCAATATCTTATGTTTTTACATGGTCATTGAATTTTGTTCGTTCCCTAAGGGCATGGACAGACGATGACGCGCACGCTCCGTCGCCGCTCCGCGCACGCTCCGTCGCCGCTCCGCGCCCGCTCCGACGCCGCTATGCCTCGCTGTCACCGCCTTGCACCTGCTCGTTAATAAGTCTCATTATTACATCGGATGGAGCGGGCGCGGCGCGGCGTCGGAGCGGGCGCGGTTCGGGTGCGATGAAAACCATCCGATGTATTAAGAGACTTATTAATGAGCAATAAGACACAAATCGGGTGCAAGGCGGTGAGAGCGTGGCTATAGCGGGTTCGGGGCGGGCGCGGAGCGGCGACGGGGCGGGCGCGTCATCGTCTGTCTTGGAGGATTCATTCATTACATTAGTCTGACTGAGTCGGCTCTTCACGCTCTGTATGTAATACTGTGCGGCGCGGCGGCGGCGGCGGCGCGCCGCCGCGCCGGCTTTCTCGTCTCGGGGCGTCCGTCCGATGCCGCCCGGTGTCTCGTTTTTCCACTAGACTAGGCCATACATTCTAATCTATGACTAGCTAGGCCGGTGCCGGCCGCGGGCGGGCGCCCCAGGGGTAGGCCTGCGCTCGCTCGGCTTTGTCAGTGTTGCCGTTTTAGCCACTTTGTGGCTAGATCTAGCGGATTCTCGACGGTTTGTGACACGACATCACACACTTTCCTCATCGAGATTGCGTTAAGCCTTAGCGTTAAACGAAACGTAAAATTGACATTCTATCTATATAACAAAAAAAATATGTGGTGTTAAACTATCGATAGTTTCGCTATCGATAGTTGACCTTGAAATACAGGTCGATAGTTCGATACTTTCGATAGGACTATCAAAATTATCGAAATTCTGTAATAAAATACTATCGATAGTATTGATAGGAAAATTAGGCGATACTATTGAACCACGTCAATACTATCGGCGCGTTTCGATAGTATCGAAGTTAGATAGGTTCTATACTACCGATAGTATTGCGTCAAGGAAGTCGATACTACCGATACTATCGGCGGGTTCCGATAGTATCGATGGTTTTACTTTAGTAAATATCGAAGTGTTTTCGATACTATCGACTGGAAATAAAACACCACCTGGTCGGTAATACAGGGACACAAATATACAACAATCTAATATAACGACTAGTAAATAATTATTTTAACTGCGAAATACTGCGAGGATGGGAAAGATGAACTTTGAAATCATTCATTACCTTTTAGGACCAAGCAATAGGATCGTAAAATGTTCGACTATCGATAGGGCAAAACTATCGATAGTTTTTGTACTGATACTATCGATACTATCAGTCTTCTTTAGCAATAGTATTACTTATATTTAGCTATCGATACGATAGTATCAATAGTATCGTCAAGGGACGATAGTTTCGATAGGACTAATACGACACGATAGCACACCTCGGACACTCCATAGAACGCTCGTAAAATAATCACCTATTACTACTACATAGCCTAATGACATTTGTACACGTGCAAATGTGTGCGTAAACTCGTTCGTTTGTGAATGTGTGCGTTCAGCGCCTAAACAAAGTGTCTCCCGAAGAGGCTCCCCGACTCCGGGGTGAGGTGCGGTATCTGAATCCGCGCGGGGAAGGGAGTGGCCGTTCTGTACGTAGTACTATTATCTCTTCTGTGACGATAGTATCACGATACTGTCGATAGACTATCGCTCGCTATTGCACATCACTTTTAAAAATAACCTCAAATCAAACATACAAAACCTTCCTGTGTTTGTTGCTATGTTTTTGTGGTGAATAATTACCGTTTTCAGTGATTATTATATCAGATTATTTCCATAATATAAACCCAAAATGTTAACAAGGTATGGTTTATATATTGAAGTATCCCGTATGTACATCCAATTTTCTTTAAGTTTCACACTTTATTCCTTCTCCAAATTTCAGGATTCGATATCGCCGAGACTACAGGGTTTTCTTTCGTTGCTTCTCTGACAAACCTTCCGATTCCGACCCTTCCCCTCCGGCATCAAAGCCCAAGAAAGATGCGAATAACAAACAAAGCGATTCTATCATGCAGACTCAGAAGATTCAAAGTCTGTTGAAGAACATGATGATGGAAGCTAAAGAGAACGAGAGCAGTGTGAAGGAAAAGTTTGAGCCAATCCCGGATAGAGCTGCGAGGCGCAAGCAACAGTCTGGCATCATTGAGTCCAAGACAGAGAAGATAGGTAAGATTTACTCCACTTATTCCCTCTCTATATTTGTCTCCAGCTAGCTGAGCAAGTACATTATCCCTTGATAGCAGTATCATCATGTTTTATAAAAGAATAATCCAATGTAATAATTTCAGAGGAAAGCTTGACCCAGGCAGCGGGGCAAGTGGCGGAGGCCCTTGGTGGAGATGTGAAGCAGACTGAGGCTGACCTCTTGTCTAAAGTACTGGGGAAAATTAACCAAACATCCACCAGCCTCAGGTGAGATGTAACTTTTAAGCTGTGCATCCACTGCGTCAGAAACGGAGCGTATGGGGTGGATGGATTTGTTGCTTTGTATTGATTTATATGGTAGTGCATGCACTGGATCGGCGCCCATAGAAATCAATACAAAGCAACAAATCCATCATTTTATAGGGGGAAAATAATGCTCTAGCCTTTGGGGTTTGGATAGACCAAATAGTTTTTTTTTAATAATTTTTATAATGGGTGTAGGTACTGCTCAGATAATTTTATGTTGTTACTACTTAATTATTTTGTGTTTTAGTGAATTTTGTCTAACTTCATGTTTTTATAATTTGTTAATCTGCCTACCGGCATCCACGAAACAGGCTGGGCCTAATGTGGGAGCCTGTTTGTCAATGTTTTTTTGGAAAATAAATATTTTGAATTTTTTGTATTTGAGTTTTTGAGTTATGGTAAAATGGACCAAGGGCTTGGCTATGAAGTCACCAGGGGCTTGGCCATGAGGGTGTAGGTAGTGAAACTCTTCAATATGTTAGCTATCTTGTTAGTTGATAGTTTGCATGATCTCATCTTTGCACAGTTAATGTTTCATCTATAAGTTACCTACTTACCTTTTACAATTTTCAGTGATCTGCTCCTCGGTATGAAAGTTGACCGCTCAAAGGATCCTGAAGATCTTACCCAGAAAGAAACTAGAGGACAGGAAGTGAGGCGAATTGTCTCCCGACCGAGACAGACTAGAGAGGGTGACCAGCATCAAAATAGATACTCTGAGAATAGGCCTCGTACACAGTTCAAGCAAAGGGAACCAAGAAGGTAGGTTGGAAACGCAATGACCCCATGGGGTGGTGGACCGAATTTTTATCCCGCTAGGTGGCGCATCACACCCAGTACCTAACATCGTGTCAAATCTCTTACTTACGTTTTTTGTTTTCTAGTGCCAAAAAGGCAAAAGATGGCCAAAATATGATACATAAATAGTTATCATAACCAGAATTAGGAATCTGTCAAGGAAATCAGGCCATGCACTAAAGGTCTCTAACATAAATAAATTGGGTATCATAGTTTTCATTAGTAATTCAACACCTAAGCCCTATTAGAGCCCGAAGCAGTTTGGTCACTCCCCTATCTAATACATATTATATTATCTGTGCTAATACTACAGAAGAGATAATAGTACTCCATACAGAACGGCCACTCCCTTCCCCGCGCTGATTCAGATGCCGCACCCCACCCCTGGCGTCAAAAGATTGGTTAAAGGATCAATAGACAGGGCTGAACGCCTGACGAGTGACGACGCGTATACTTAATATCGCTGCATTTGCCGCTCTACCAGCCTTAACAAAGTTTACGCACACATTTGCACATATACAAACATCATTAATTAGTTATGTAGTAGTAATAGGTCATTATTACGAGCGTTCTATGGAGTGTCCGAGGTGTGCTAATACTCTGATTGATCACACAATCCAATTCCAGCGTCCACCAAGTAACAACAATAGACGTGTTCTCGGGCTCGCCGCTCGGCATCTTCACGGGCGCCGCCGCCAGCCGAGGCACCACCCTCGAGGTGTGGGACAGCCTGAGCGCGCGCGACCTCGCGCTCTCGACCGCGCAGCCGCCCGCCAACTACTTCCAGAAGATGGCGCTGTGGACGCGGCAGGGCAAGGTGTGGCGGTTCCCCATCGACAATGAGCAGGGTGAGGCATTCTTTTGGACTAGACTGGAGGACTCCCGTCCCACCAGTCCGTCCGTCCCGTCCCGCCCGTCCAGGGCCTCAAGTCCCGTACCGCTACAGCCTCCCAGTGGTGTAGCGATTGCTTCAAAAATACAGAAAATGACACAATCGGTAGTCTGGTAAACAAAAATGGCCGCCTTCGACGCTATCGGCTTCTCAATAGCATTGGCGTGGCATGTTGGAAGTCCCGTGTGCTAATGGCTCCACGGTGGCTGAGGCATGGCAGTGGCTGTCAAAATTGATATTCTGCAGGAATACGTATGCCGAAAACCAAAGACAAACCTATCGATCGATCGATTGTAGAGGAAAGTGGCAAAGTAATCTGTGGTGGAGGGTGTGTTTGTGTCTGTGTGTCATTGTTAGAGCCATTCTGTTGATTGATATACTATTGAATGTAACATTGTAACAGTGGACTAACACGTTTGGCCGTATTATGTATATCGATGGCTTGAAACTTTAGAGACTTGACACCCTGGAGTCATAATTTCGGGATGTAGCAGGCGTTTCGTTGCGCAGCTATGCCATGAACGAAATGGGAATCTGACCAAAGAACCCAAATCGCCATCTTTATCAGCATGTCGAGCGCGGCGCGGGTCCTGTCGCAGGAGAGTGAGGGACAGTGCCATGCACTATAGCTATACCTGCGGGGATACCATGACATGAGGCACGCCACTCACCTCAGTCGCGTAAATAAATGTCAAATTTCGCGACTCATTCTCCATAGTTGCGAGCATTGATTTAATGCGCGACTGAGGTGAGTGGCGTGCCTCATGGTAGCCCTGCTGTACATGCTGTTTAGCTCACCCTCCCGCGACTGAGCCGTGCCGCGCTCGGCATGCCACTGGGTCAGCCCCGTTGCATGCCGAGCGCGGGGGGAGGTTTTGTCGCGACGCGAGAGAGTGAAGGACAGAGCATGCGCATTACATGTCTCTGTATCTGTACCTCACCGTCGTCGCGACAAAACCTCCCCCCGCGCTCGGCATGCTACGGGCGCACTTCGGCAGCTGTACTGTTAACATCACATTTTCAGAATGATAGATATGATCACGGAAGGATCACGGAAGAACAATCATGTCTACAGGGTGTAACAGAGAGGTATAGTCATATTTTAGGGCGTTGTTAGGGACATCATTCTGAGCAACTTTCACTAAGAAACTGATTTCATCAGAGCAACTTTAATTTTCACTTCTCTATACAAATCAGCTGACCGCCCAGACCAGAACATATGGAGCAATGGAAAATAAAGTTGCTCTGATCAAATCGGTTTCGTAGTAAAAGTTGCTCAGAATGGTCTCCCTAACAACTCCCTAAAATATGACTACACCCTGTCCAATGCGCCTGCATTTTACTGCTCACAATCATAAGTGAGCTTTGTATTTGATACGCGGGAAAGTCAAAAGGTTTATCTTATGGTGCTACAATGGGGCCTATTCTCTAGGGCACACTCACTAAAATTACTTGACAATATTAGCTCCGACGCTCTTACGCGGTTACCATAGATTCCATTTTCGAACTCACTTTTGAATTAGTTCATCAGTACATTAAAATAATTCAAAAGTGAGTTCGAAAATGGAATCTATGGAGACGGCATAAGAGTTGTCGGACTTAATATTGTCAAGTAATTTTAATGAGTGTAACCTAGAGAATCGGCCACAGTATGTAGCCGGCAACTATTGGTGTCCATCTCACTTACATGTTAGAGAAAGACACCAATAGTTGCCGGCCACATATAAAGCACCATTAAAGATCTATTTATTTCCTAAATTAATTTTACTTTCTCTGTACCTAGGTCTCGAAGCGGAGCAGTCCGTGCATTTCTCGGAGCACATATTCCTGGAGTCGCACTTGGAGGGCTGGTGTCCCACCAAGGGACCGATCCGACACTTCATGGAGCTAGTCTGTGTGGGCCTCTCCAAGAACCCATTCTACACGGTGCAAGAGAAGAGAGACCACATCACCTGGTACAAGGAATACTTCGAGTCGAAGAAAGATGTGCTCACTGAAGTTGGGGTTTGGGAGACATTTAGTAAAGGAGAGGAGACTGATAGCAAAGGAGAGGATAAGGCAAGTTTGTGAGAGGAAGAGAGACCTCGATACCACTGGTTTCCACTTTAGAACACTACCTAAATTGGCAAGGGTAATTTACGCTGCATGGTATGATGATGTAGCCTGACTTTGGCACTTCTTCATCATTCAGTCAGGGGAATTTTGCTCATGTTAGTTCAAGCTAGGTGTCAATGGAAACTGCATCGGGGTAATTATTGTAAATTATGCATTAGTTGCAAGATGTAGTTGCAGTAAAAATAAAACAAGTTAGCTCCTTATTACTTCACTTTATTGCACCTATGGAAGTACACTTTTCGTTGCTTAGATTTCGGCGTTCCAACAATAATGAATTAGGCTTCTTGTCTTAGGTTAGGTGCGTGCAGTCACCATCATACATCGTAGTGGTGGAGGTACTCAATTATTTCTGAGCAGCATTAAATTTCAATAAATTTGCCACATCATATATCACTAAATTTTTTAACCGACTTCCCAAAGGAGGAGGTTTACAATTCGTCCGGATGTTTGTTTGTTTTTTTTTTTATGTAAGTATGTGCCTAAACAGATGGACCGATTTGGAAAATGATTTTTTTGTTTGAAAGGGTTTACCTTCCCATTGGTCCTATTGACACCAGGTCAGGATCTGATGATGGGATCCTGGAGAAATCGAGGGAACTCTTCAAATATTATAGGCAGACCTATAGTGATTTTTATGTTTTTCATAATAACTCGTGCAAATGCACATGGTAAGCATAATATTGTGATGCGGAACTGCTGATGAAGACCACATATGGCCACCAGATCTGCTCAATACTCGGTACAAATACAATGCGTGGCTGACGGGCAGGCAACGCATAGCCTAAACCGGTGGACCTAGAGCCATGAAACTTTGTACAGGGGTTCCTTAGTAGTGTGGGGTAGCACTGATGAGATTTGACAAAATTAAGTCCCCAAGGGGGGGGGGGGGATAAGGGGTTACAGTTTGTATTAAACTCGATCTAATCAAATAGGGTTTGTGGAAGTCGGTATTTTCTAAAGTTTACTTTTTGTTTCAATTATACGAATTATCATTGAGTAAGCGAATAAGGGGGCTGAACATTTAAGGAAAACATACCGTAAGTCGGTGTCATACAGTTGGTTCCATGCGAAGACGGTTGCAGGATTTAACGCGGAAGGAGATTATACGAAGTAACGAATTTAAACTGTATGACACCGACTTACGGGATGTTTTCCTTAAATGTTCAGATCTTTATGATCTGATCACCCTGGCTGCTTTTATATTTATGACGAATTGTATGTTCGGATGTTTTAATGATATATAAAACGTGCCGAATTTATTGAAATTTAATGCTGCTCAGAAATATTTGAGTACCTCCACCGCTACGATATATATATCTGATGGTCACTGTACAAGCTTTGAATGCCTCATTGACTATAGAATCATAATAGTTTGCTCCTATTATACAAAGACATTCAAAACAATGCATGGATTCTGATCAAGTATCCTGTAGACTTGTTAACGAACAAAAATAACCATAATGTAATTATGCACTCGCGTTTTTAGGAAACTGTTACGTGTTTTTTACATAAAAATAAAATATTTGTCATCTACCCAATTCTCAAATCGTATAAAAAGAAGGAACATATTAATTCTAAGTACATATTCTTACATTTAATTGTCGTATACATACTTCAAAAGCCTCCAAAATTTTCAAAATTACTAAATAATAGTTACAAAATTAACATACAGTGTTTTTAATTCACGTCTATTTGTACAAAAAAATACAATCTTGTATTATTTAGATTGAAGTCAGTACATATTATGATAATTTAACACCGGTCAGTATTGTGTTGTGAGGTACACAATACTCAAAATAACCCGCCTTGGCTCTAAAGCATCATATCATTTCATTGAAAAATATTTTCATGGAAAAATGTGACGAAGTTATCACCTAACGCACTCAAGTGTCTGACTGAAGATATTTTAAACCAACTGATAAAATCACATAAGCTATGGAATGAGTAAACATCACTAAGAATTACTTGTACTAACAAAATAATCAACTTCTATTACATATAAAACAATAGAAACGTATTCGCAAAACACGAACAGACAAAATTATCCAGATTTAGAAAGACAAAGTACCCTTTGGCTGCACGCAGGCGACGAAGCACGAACTTCAACACTCGAGAAGGAGCCAGATTACAAGAAATTAATACGAATCTTCGTTTTAAGTCTTTAGTGGAACCAAAGGGTAACTGGCAAGTGCCATTATAGAGCATCACAAAATAAATAACCTTGTGGATGACATCGACACTATTAGACACACATACGTTTGAACTCACAGTTTTTGAAATCAACATTCTTCTAAATATTACAACAACAAAACAGTTAACTATTGAACAAGATAAGGAAGACAGCTAGTGACAAATTTTGAATAACAAATATTATTTTAATCAGAACATAACATAGGACAGTAGAGAATGTATACGATAGAAGAGAATATCTAGTAAGATACATTACAAGGCTGGATTTTGTCTGATTCACAAAGTTCAGTCTTTGTAAAAGAGCTGTTATCAATTATACCATTGGAGTTAACAACATGATACGAAAGAATTAGTTAAAACTCGTAGAATTACCACTATTACCCATTGCTTCGAACTGAGGATAAAAATATTATTCAGATCTTCAACAAAATTACTAAATATACATACTTACCAAAAGCGAGCATGAGTATTCATTACCATGTAAACTATTAATATTACAGTGAATAATTTTATTGAAGATCTGTCGTCGAAACTCACTATTCTATTCATAGCATTGTAATAAGTTTTATATTAAGACCTATCAAATTATTGTACAAATCAGAATGATAGTGAACCTTTCGATAGGGGGCTGAATGTTCAAAATGTTCACACCCAATAAGATAACATTTTAGACATGTTATAGATGCATGCAACTTTTAAAACCCACACAAATATCTGCAGACCTGTGTGTGCTCCTTCGAAGTATTTCAAAGTATGCCGATTCTCTTTGTGATATGGCGTTTGGAGAATGAAACAGCACTAAGGCCCCAGCTATTTCGTAAGTAGTGCAGTGGTTGAAAAATTTGATACGCCCCTGCCTGAATATTGTCATCATAAAACGATGGTTCTTCAGGTCTTCTCACAACTTGACATCGCTGAAGTGGACGGTTGTAGGATTCTTGCGAGGTTCGCGCTTACATCACCTGGAAACGGAACGATATTTATGAAAACACACAAGGATTAACGTCAATAAACAAAACACAAACCAACAAAAAAACCAAACTATTCGCGTTTCAGAACAGAAGGAATTCGGGCTAACTTATAAGTCGATGTACCTCGCTTCGACTAAATGTCACTAGAACTGCTGGAAAGTGAGTTTACCGTTAACTCACATTATAGCTAGCCGTATTTCGTATTTTTCGTATATATTTATTGCACATATCAGAAAAAAAAAAACACAAACAATACAGAAAAGCAAACAAAGGCAAGCTTATCTCTAAAAAGAGATTTCTTCCAGCAAACCCAGGATGGACAGGATACATTTTAAAACTCAAAACGGGTAGGCCTATGTGCTAAAGTAAAAAATAATATATAAATAAATTATATTACTAAACTACTGAATATAATAAATACCTAAGTACCTACATGCTAGTCTTCTTGTTGGAAGCGTCAAATTGTAAGTACCTATACTAAATGAAATGAAATTTATTTTTCTAAATATTGGCCACCGCTATGGCGTTTGCCGAAGCTTGCATAAGATCCTCCTCGTGACATTTGGGGCCGTCCGGGCAACATTTGGGGTGGTCCGTTGTGTTTTGCTCCGCACTTGCACAAAGATCTCGGCTTTTATCCCTCATTTCTGTAGGTTGTCCTTCGTTTGGGCGACACCTGCGCGCAGCCGGTTCAGCGCTCTCCTCTCATTATAGCTAGAGACACCAAGAAAATGTTTGGGATTTCACGTAACTTCTAGGCGGCTGTCTGTCTGATATGTGGGGCTGTCTGTTGTGTAGTGTAACTGTAATTGACGCAGCTGGGTACCTGCAGTATCTGGCTGGCCTCGAAGGCGGTGCCCGGCAGCAGCACGACCGGCGCGGCCACCCGGCCCGCCTCGAGACACACCATGTTCGGGAACTCGTCATCGCCAAAGTCGGGGATCTCCTTCGCGTACTCCGACCACGGGTTCCAGATCACTAAAGAGGTAAAATAATATTTTTATTTTACTTCGGAACACACTAGTTAGCTTACCACACACGAGAAAGGCCATTGTCGTGAAAAAAATACAATCTGGGTTAATCTTGCCGGGCAAGAGATGTCTCTATGTTAGCCGTGCTAGCGTGGAGACATCTCTTGCCCGACAAGATAAATTGTCCGAGATTGAGACTAACAGCCTTTGACACAAGGCAAGTAGTCTTCCCGACGTCGGCCGAGAGACAACGACTGGCATGCTGAGCACATAGGTTCTATATTAGACAAACAAGATCGGTAGTCACGGATAGGACAAAAGAAACAGCGAGAAAGCGCGCAAGCATGTCTAATTTCTTTCTCGTGTTCTATGTTTTCCGTCTCTGCTCCGTGTCGTGTCTCTGACTTCTGTGCAGTGGGTGTTGCAATGCCCACTGGACAGACGAAATATAGTCACAACACGGACAAGACGAGACGAAGATACAAAAAACAGAACGAGAAAGATTGCAAGCATGTCTTGGTTCTTTCTCATACAGTTCAACAGTTGGTTGAGTATTCTGTCTCTGCTCTGTGGGTGGACAGACAAGGCACAGTCATGTCTAGGATAAGATGAGACAGAGAACACGGGGAACACAGATGGCCGATTTCAGCAACAATCCCTATGTATGTTTTAGAAGACACTTTATTTCCTTTCAGAGGCCATCCGGCCATCTAGCGGTTGTTTTGCTTTGACCTAAGTTTAAGGGTAAACTAAATTATTGAGGCCGGCTTCCAAAATAATCGCTAACTTTCGAAATAAAGTGTCCCCTGACTGTTGGTGAAATCGGATACTACGACAGACAAGACAGAGAGTCACGCAATATAACGCCTGTAGCGTTTTATTTACACAGTGGTTTGAACTGTGAGCAACAATAGAGCTAAACCGCTCATTAACTAACAATGCTTGTCATTAGGCGTACACTACATAAAATCACGAAAAGAGCCTAAAAATACAAAAGTTTGGAGATGCCGGGGATCGAACCCGGGGCCTTTCACATGCAAAGCGAACGCTCTACCACTGAGCTACATCCCCAGATGTATGTAGACTTTCGTAACTGTAATGCCTTTCATTATGCCTTACATTCATTCATACTGATACTGTGATTTTCATATCACAATACTATGCTATTGTCAACCCTATATTAATATACGATATTTTCAGCGGTTATTTTCATGGAAAATCACTTGTTGCCTGATAAGACTGAATGGCACACGGATTAGTGTGACCGATCGTGAACCGATACATCTGTTTTGTGAAAGCCTACATCTGGGGATGTAGCTCAGTGGTAGAGCGTTCGCTTTGCATGTGAAAGGCCCCGGGTTCGATCCCCGGCATCTCCAAACTTTTTGCCTTCTTACTTTGTTTTCGAATTTACGTCGCTTCGCGAACTTGTGATCTTATAACATAAATAATTGAAATAGCATACAACCTCGAAATTTTCCGCAAACTAGTAAGAGAAACCACGTTTCTCAGCTCTTCCTTCAACCTATTTATACGCAAAAAATACACCCTCGCACCTTAAATATATGGTTCAGATACCACCATTCCTCAAATCCACGAAAGCAAGAAACCGGTTTTTGTTGACAATATTTGATAATGTGAAGAGAGTGCGTAATCTACCCCATTCCCAGCCCAATAAAACTTCGTCTACGCTAGGCCCCACTAAGTTTCTTGACACCTCAGCTCTCTCACCTCTCTCTCACCCAATACGCGTCTATTATCCTTATACCCAAGCGAATTAACAGACGAAACCTCCACTCACCCGTATCCGGAAAGTTGTACTTCTGTATCCTCATCTTGCGGCCGCTGACCACGTTGGTGATGATGTGCTCCTGCATGGTGTTCTGGTAGATGCGGTCCGTCCACTCGTTGATCGTGACGACCTCCCGCGTCTCCTGGTAGACGGTGCCTTCGCGCGTCTGCAATGCGAGAGGGGACGTTTTTACACACGAAAATTACAGTATGTGTATCTGTATGTGCCTGTGTAAATGTATGTTCAGTGCATTGACAGTTTAGAGATCAGATTTTTATAAAAGCCTAAGAAAACCACGTCAACAAAAACAAACAGAAAATGATTGGAATGCAATGAGGTAAACCTTATTTCCGACAAAAATCGAAGCCTACTCTAAAGACCGAACTAAACTTTAACTGAATCAGCGACGTCACCGCCGCTGCTTGATGCCGCCAAGCAATCAAAAACCGTCAGCACAAAGCATTCTGAAGATACAAGCTATGAGTTATTAGTTTCAGCAACATTTAGTATCTATATTTCGTATATTATATATTTATTGCACATAAAAGATAAAACACAAAAAGACACAGAGAAGGAATGTACAAAAGCAAGCTTATCTCTAAAAAGAGATCTCTTCCAGCAAACCCAGGACAGCAACATCTGAAAAGAACGCGTCCAAGTGTTCATAGCAACGGAAAGTAGTTCTCCGTTTTCGCACAGAATAACTAAGTAATAGTAATTTTCGGTCCGTCGAGCCGCTTACCTTGTCAATGAACATGCACCCGTGCATGCCCGTGATCTGACACCGCCTCACGTCCGGCACCTTGAAGTAGGTGTGCAGCAGCATCTGGCACGAGAAGGTCAGGTCCTTGCTGGGGTTGTACACTCCGATGTTGAAGTGCAGCTCCTTCTCGCGAAGGATTAGCCGGTATGTGAGTCTGAATCTGGGGTGAGAAAAAGTTTGTCACCGCTGCAATGTGGAGCATATCGTCCTTTCGCTTCGATGGGGGTGTTCCGCGCGTGATTATTGAGAAGATGGTTGACAAGGGACGCTAAGTGTCAAAGCGGCGCGACTGTATATCTGGGCGAATCGGCTTATATAGATTCTGGCTACATCAAAGGATACCCCGTGCATTTTCCAAAAACTTGCTGGTCCAAACAGTGAAATATATAAAGAATCTTAGCTTTGACGCAACGCAGGGGGGCAATTCTGATGCTAGCGAGATCATGACTAATGGTCGAAATATCGATTTTGAGATACTGAAATCTCTATCAAAAACAAGAAAAAGCTATTCTTACGACTAGCCTTTCGACGAACCGAGATATCTCGACCCGTTTTCGATCGAAATAAATATAAATCGAGATCGTTGTCGACTGATTTAAGCGGTATCAAAACCGATATCTCTACTGGGGAGATGATCTCGATAGCGCGAGAATCGGGGGCCTGGGTGCAGGTGGCTATGCAGTATAGATTGGACTTACTCTCTACCTCTGACATCTCCAAATTCCTATCAAGATCCCTTTTAAACTGATTTTAAAGATTCTTCTAATTGACTTTGACCAATTAGACAGAGACCGTTTATATCACAGCAGCGAGCGTCTGGAATTTGAAATGAATTAGAATATATCGCACAGAATAGAGCTACGGTAGTAAATACACTGAACTCACTGATAGTGCCACATGGATCTCGTGAAGTCATTGTCCATGAGGCTGAAGACAGCCTCCACGTCGCCGGAGGGCAGCCTCTCGGGCATCTTCTCCACGTTCCACCGGGACACGCGCGCGAAGCCATGCTGAGGGCCGAAAGCCCACTGCCCGAACTGAGCTGGTGGCAGGAGTTCACCGGTTAGCGGTAAGGATCATTTGTAATTGTAGATTGCACTGGCGTACAAATAACACTGGTTGGCTACGGAATAGTGTAAAGCGGGCTACTCGCACGCCTGGTCGCCTGCTGCAGGGACGATCTAGTAGGGTACAAAGGGGTGTTAACTGGAGCCGCCTGCTGTGAGCGCTTGGAGTGGTGTTATACTCACACACAGCAGGCGGCTCCAGTTTAATACACTTTTTCGCCCTAGATTGCCTCTGCTGCAGGCAGTGAGTGGCCGGCTTAAACCCCTTTCGATTGTAGGTTCATCATTATGGCCTTTACATCTAGGTAGACGATTCAAGCAGCGTTTGAGTTACATGCTCGCTCGTCCGATCCTGGAGCGGCAGACACGTCCACAGTAACCAGATCACCGGTAAGGATAAATCCCCTGTGATTGTAGATTGTACCGACATACAAGTGACACTGGTTGGTTGCTATAGCTATAGAATACGAGATTTTCAAAACTTAATTATCAGTTCATTTCATAGCTGACCGCAACTGCTGACGACGACGTGTCGTATGAGTGTGTGAGCAAAACGCTACGAACCGGCATATTTATTATCTATTACTTATGGAGTTGTATTGATTGTGTTTCTGACTTACGCACACGCATAGCGTCATGCCTTTCCCAGACGGGTTGATAGAGGCACAGTTGTGTTTATATAAAAACTTTTATACTCCGGTTCGGGAGTAAAGATTAAGGGGGCTCAAGTGTTCTGAAAATTCGCATGATTCTCTTGCGTTGTCTTGGAGGAACGCGGCCTTTCCTATGTTGCTCGAAGTGCGTTGTAGATTGTGAATAGAATGGAATATCTAAATTAACTTACGAAATACAAAAGGTATTCCTCCTCGTATCGCCCGTTTGGCATCGAAGACTGCTTGCTTACTGAAACAACAGAAACATTTATCTTCAACTGTTATTAAGTATACTGGATTCCAGTCCAAATTAACGCTGGAATAATCAAAACAAATATGCAAACCTAAATAAGAAAATGCTCTCTCAGGTTTCGCAAAAGGAACTTCTCTTTATAAATATTTTCACAGAGGTCTTTTAAATAATGACTATTCCCGAAATTATTTCGAAACAGAAACTTTCACAAAGTATGAAGAAATTAAAAACTCCCAAGGCTGGACATGCTTATAAGTTTGAGAACTTTCCTAATTTGTTCGTAATGAAATTATTTTAATTAGAGCGGCAGGAAAGAACTTTGCTGTCCTAAAAGTTTCAAGGCTTCTTTCAAACTTATTGGCGATTTAGTGTGGGTACCTTCTCACAAAATTTATTTTTTTACAGTTTTTAACTAAACAATGCTATTGGTAAAGTACCTACTTGTTGGCATTGTCATGTCTGATATAACCCATCTCACGTATGCAAGGCCCCACATACGAATTCGAGTATCGAGCCGAATTCCCAATGTTCCAGCTAGCATTTTTCCAATTTGGAGAACAACAACAACGATGGAATCCAAGGAATGTGTACCCAGGTCAGAATGCATACCTACTCAGCAGTGAACCAACAGTTAGGGCAAAAAACAATCGAATCGCGGGTTGCAATGCCATACAATATTCCATGCACGTATCAATCGGATCCCGATCCGTCATTAACTCTCCGAATGGTAAACACACAACGGCGACCGCATCCGATGAGCTTGCTCCATCCGCCATCAGCATTAAGCCCCACGTCACGTGGAAACAAGATCAATTTTAGCGCTTGCATTCCATCGCGGTCCGGAGACAGTGCAAAAAGCACCCTTATATTATAAATGCATCAGTGGACAGGCTGGACCGGACAAAAACGGACGTCAAGCAAGGCGCGTATAAATTATTTATGCCATTTTTAGCATTTCGGTTGGTCGGAGCACAGTTGGAGACGGCGAGGCGTGCCGCAGCGATGACGCCCGAGGTCTTACATATCCAAGTGGTGTTTTAAATGAGAAGCTCGAGGAAATTCTCTTCGTGTGAAGGTAGTCAGTTGATCATCAACAAAATTACTCCTATGACCTCTCAATATTAGCACATTAAGAAATGACATAAAAGGTCGACGGCCCGGGCGATGGTGACACATGATTTGTATCTTATCACATAGGTATGTATTCACTAGTCAATGTTTGCAGAAATTGCATTTAACCAAACTAAGGATTCTTCTATGTTCAAAGCGCCTCGTACATTCCGCTTTCCGATCATAAAACTAGAATTTTAACAGCAGATTTAACAACACCGACCAAAATGGAAATGCAATTAGCCATTCCTTGTAGCTCGTGCAAGAAATAGCTATCAACGTCACGACTAGAACAGAACATAATGTGTACTATTCAGCACTTTGTTCGTGTTCGTAAACCATAAACAAATAATGCAATTATCGAAATGGCTCAAATTATATGAGGGGCTGTTACTTTGATGCTCATCCTAGATACTGCCCTAGAAGACAGGTTACTATTGCATGTTTTATTCAAACGGCATACATTCACTAAACTGTTAAATCATCTGAAATTGTTTGGTTGATTCCAGCAAACAATTAAGGCAGGCGCGATCGCACCCCCAAACGCAAATGCTCAAACTATTTGCCGACAACAGTACCTATTTCTGCAGACAACATTCGGTCTCATTTCTTTGAAATGGCGACTAGATAAACTTTTAATTAGAGATTCCAAGCGGAATTCCGGGCTCCTGCATCCCGGGGACACTACACCCAGGGAATTCCTGAGTTCCTGCTTCGACAGCCGACTACTTTTTGCAAACGTCCCGAATTTTACCGGCAGGATTAACTCGAAACTTGATCAGCGATCGCTTTAATGCGATGCGCTTCGTATATCTCCGGACGTTTTTACCTCCTAACATTTCAAAAATTCCAACATTCATTTAAACCCTTTACGGCTATCGACATATCTGGAACCGCATTCGTGAAAGCATCTGAGATGTCTACTGTAGGAGTGGGTCGTCTTCGATTTTTTCAAAGACGAAACGAAACTAGTTTTCCCGATTCGAAAACGGGTATTCAAAACGGTTTCGTTGGCGACTGGTTTTGATTTGAAGAACGAACTCAAAGCGGTCGGCCTAAACCGGTCGGAGCGAAAACGAAACCGAACGAAAGGAAAGCGGTCGGTGCTAAACCGGTCCATGCCAAACAGGTCGGCGCGAAAATAGTCGGACGCGGACGAGACAAATGAGCTCAAAGCGGTCGGCGCTAAACTGGTTGGTGCCGTCCGACTGGTTTAGAAGTACTGCTTTTCCTGAGAACGAAAAACGAGTTTGTCGTTCCTGGAACGTAAACGGTATTTTTAAACGGTGCGTCTTCGAAACGCTCACTCCTAGTCTACTGTATCTTCCAATATTTTCATTGTAGAGGCAGTTCAATAACTCCAAATCCGGATCGATCACTCCTCTGTGATAATTGTAGTGATTAAAGTTCCACGCAATTTTATGGATGGTTTACTTTACAAAGCCATAGATTGTGATAAATTGTCGAATAAAGAACGTTTAAGAATGTTGAATCATCTCTATGAGGCTAGAACTAGAATATAGATCGCAAAGAAGTGCATGAGAAGTCGATGTCTTAAGATAAGATAAAATTAATCAAAGTCAAGCGCCAGTAATTAAACATTAACAAGGTGCCAACTCCCGTTAATCCGTTAACTATTGACAGAAACAACAGCTACGGCTAATCACAATATTGAACGCTGAAAAAACTGCGTCTCGCGATGATTTCCCGCGCGCAGACTCCCATGTCAATTGTTTGCCTTTCATAAATACTCGAATACGAGGTTCGTATGTTTCTCAACATTGTTGGCGCACTAACTCCTGTGAACCGATCTCTTCTCGGCGACGACGATGCACGCTCGATGCGCAGGCGCACAGCGCAAACTCGTCGCGTGCATGTAGTTGCATACCCGCTGAACGATAAGCTACCTTATAATTACGATACATCGTAATTTATAAGAGAGCCTCGCGGTGTCGCAACCTGTTCTGCCCATGAATGGAAATTCATACATATTGATTGAACGGCTAATGTGCATGGCGGGGGCGGCGCCTGGCTATTGAAGAAAAATGCAAGCTCAACGCAAATTAGAACACTTCGTTGCGCTACCCTGTCTAATTACTGCAATGAAATACACAGGAGTAATTGTGCCATAAACTTAATGAACCATTCGTTACAATATCATTAAAATGAACTATTGTATGTACTCCACGATGACTAAATAAGATGTCGCGTATTTACTGGTACAAGATCAATGACATCTCCACCACTTAAACGATGACAAACTGATAGATCCGTAGCTGTAAAACAATACATTAACAATTTACTGTAAGTAAGCAATTGCACTTGACCTTTTGGCTTGTTAGATCATACCGAGGGAGAAACCCAATTTATGAGACGTCTAATTACTTCAACCAGTTGAACTATAGACAAAAACGTATGAATAATGCAAAAAGAATAGAAGAGTTCTATTTCAGGCGCCAGGCGAGTTAATGGTTCGGAGCGTGTTACTTTGACATATTAAGAGGAGACCTCAAACTGGTTTGATAGGAAAAAAATGTAGAAGGGATGACTTGAATAAAGGCTGACTGACCACTGCTACTGTGCAGTGCAACAACAAATTAAAGGTCGTCAGAGTCGCGACAAGTACTGGCAATGCAATTACAATTACCGCTTTTTAGGACACATCCGACAAGTCTCGGACAGCTGAAAAACAGTAACTGTTACATTTTAAACGACAAAATGTTTAATTTCTAACGGGAGCTAATTGACATTACATCGACTCCTATTTAGATCTTGACATTTGCACGGTCAATAGCGATAAGGGTGCCGGGTTGGTTAGAATAAAACAGCTTTTTCTACCAAGCTCGTTCAATTGACATTTCATTGATAGCTGTAGTTAAATATGCAGGTAGTTTTAATTACCAACACGACAAACATTTGTCTTTACGTACCAATTTACCATTTCAATTTACTCTACATCTCAAGCGTCTTGTGACTCAGTACTTTATGTACGGATCGTAGTGAGGCGCATTTGTAGGAGTAGGTACAGTGGTATAACCTTCGCGAGCCAGGGATCTGTGGCCAGGGCCAACGAAAGTGTATTTGCCAGTATTGCCAGCAGGAACAGCGTAGGTGATCGCACGTGCTTGCCTACATTCGAAACTTAAGCTTTGCTGTACTCGACTTAGAATTACAATCGATAGGTTCCAAGCTCCATGAATCATTGTTGTCGATAACAAAATCTGACTTTGTAATGAGGTGAATTATGAAAGATTAAGTATCGGCGAACATGGAAATCGTCTGTTCTGATTTATTATTGACCTACCTACGTGTTTCTTAGTTCATAATCGTATACTAGACCGGGTTATTAAATCAACATCAACAACAATTTTAATACTTTCAAAACGTACTTAGCACCTATGTGCATATTCAAACGACCTGAGTTCATACGTTTATTTTAGCCTACACTTATAAAGTGTTAAATCAACATTAGAATATGCTATTCAAGGTATTCTAAAGCCTCTCACTAAATATATCTCCTTTTCGAGCCCCGCGTTGATTGATACATTTGATTCGTGAGCCGACTTCCTCATACTGACATTAGTTACATATTATATGTTGTAAATGAATGGAAGTAATTACGTATTTTAAATGGTAATCAAGCAAGTAGCGTGTTTTTGATACATGCGCCAGCGAGCAATTAAGAATCGCATTCCTTGAAGGTTCAAGGATTCTTTGAAACTCTATAATCTCGGCACCAGGTATATGATATCGTATTATCACATAGCGGAGCTATTAGGTAGCCCAAGACATTAACATTACAGGAATATGACATAAGATAAAGATAGGTATCAATTAACTATGAGTAATGAATGATGAAGAATGTATGTAAAAACATACGGACAGACAGACAGACAGACTTGACGAAACTATAAGGGTTCCTTGTTTCTATAACGGAACCCTAAAAACTACTTTTAACAAGACACGTGGAACAGCTTATCGGTTATTGGGTGGATGTTGAAGTGACAAGTAACCTCGAAGGCGAAATAGAATCAATCAATTGAATTGTCCAGGATGGTATCGAATATCGATGACGAAGGGATAAGTACCGTTGGTTGCGAGTCGAGCGAGGTATTGCGGTCGAAACAAGAAGAAAAGCAAGCAGCAAGAAAAAGAGCAACAGAAAAACCACTCGACTGTTTATTGTTGTAGAGAGGAAAACCTCCACAAAACGTGTTGCTATTGTTGCTTTCGACAACACGTGAAGCCAAAGACAGCTAAAGTAAATCCTACTCAGGCAGGGGTCACCGCTTCTAGCCGCAGATGCGCCGGACAGCCGATTAATAAGACGGGGACTCCGCCCCCGGGCTGCGGTGCCGACTACTCCGGCCCGGCCACACACCAGTAGCGGCGCGAAACGCGATAAGTTTCTCAGTTAACGCAGTAGCGTTCTCTCCTTTTGAAGTTCTTAGCGGATGTAGCTTTTAACTTTAAAACTATTGCAGTTAAAAGCCGAGTCAACCGAGGCCCACATCAGAAATACTGAAATCAATAGCTAAAAGAAGTGAAGCAATTCAATCAATCTTTAAATTGAGCGAAGCGAAGCTTGTCATTGCTTTTCTCCAAAGAGATTTTGTCATGAATTCCGGCCTCGGAATTCGAACGATATCGGGAAGGCGATATCTAGCAAGCAAGATCTCTCAATATCGGATCGGCATATTCTCTAATCTTTTTGTTGGGCACTAGAACTATTTATAGAGAAAGTGCTTTTTTGCCCTAACTAGACGAGGACTGGGCCTCCGCTCGTCGCGTCGCGCTAGTCGCGCCGTCTGTGGTCAGGGCGGTAACAGCTCACCAATTTAACTAACGCGGGCACAACTCGCAGATAGATAAGCCGATTACGCGTATCTCCAGGGTCCAGACAAATGCACGGCCGTTTGTCGTCTTTGAGACGACTTGTTATACAACGCGACCATGTTTTTCCAGGAAGTTTAGCTGTTTCTACAGGAATCGTGCGATCTGATTCAGTCTAGACAGTTGCTTTGAGGAATTATGTGCATACGCGATGTGCAATGCAAAAGAGGAGATTGAACAGCAACTTATTGAGTAAAAGTATTGCCACATTGACCAAGCCCTATGTGGTTAAACAACATTATAATTATAGAGATAGTTTAATGCGGTGTGGCTTGAGATGCGAGGTTTCTCCAACCATAATCCCAAAAAAGTCTGACCAGGCATTATCGAGGAATGAGAAATCAAGTTACATATCTGATCGTTATCAATGATTGAACAATACGAAGTTAAATCAGTGAACAGCAAATGATTTGAATAGACGACTCGTCTAACGTCTAACACTGTTCACAACCATCTTTGGGCTGAAGCACAGAATCTCACGTCACGCTTGCTTAGTGTATCATTAACAAAAAATATGCCTATCCTCTTTTGGTCTTCGTTGCTTGGAAATAAGACTTAAAACTATTTTCGGTGGTACCTAACTCCAAGTACTCTCGACTCGAGGATAGATCATACGCCTGCCACCATGTAAGGCTGCACACAGACTTCTTTCGTGATGATGTCATCCCCAGAATCGCGTGCCGACAGCTATACAGGCGTAATTAGTGAGCGCCCAAACAAAAGTGGTCTCATGATCATAGCTATCTCGGAAATTATGATCAGGCAACGAGCGCGTAGGAGGGTAATGATGAGCAGCTTAGCCGAACACTTTAGATTTAGAGATTAGTCTAAGAATTGGGTAAGTTGAAGGAATTTCGGAAATGTATAAACAAAGCGAAGATCGTCGTTATCGCAAGAAAGTGTCTTAAAACTGGTAACTAAATCATCGCTAGTATAGGTATGTTGAAAGTCCTTTAAAACAGCAACTGATAAATATTTATATGTATAGCCATCACTCACACGAATACGAAGAAAATTAAAGAAGTGAAGGAAATATCAAAACCGGCAGATCATTTAACATTAGAATTAGGTAAGGTCAAAGGTCTATTTGCTGATGCATTTGAATAATTGACGTCAAAAAATCGTGGTGAGGAGGATTTAATTGTGATAAATAACTCCTATATCCTAGCGGCAGTTTCGACTAGACATAGTCGATTCTAGTATGGTTGGCGATGCCAAAGATAAATCATGACTGAGTTAGCGAACCTAGATGATAATTGTACTAAATCACAGCAATCACACATTGAATATTCCAAGTGGGTGTTGCTTGGATTACTAAATTACAAATCGGTCCAAGACTGCCGAGGTGGGAATAGATAAATCAACGCGACCTCAAATTCTGAGTTGACGGGGATGTTTGCGCTAGGAGTAAAAAGAGAGACAGTAATTTAGACGCCTAATATGTGAGAGAGAGAGATAAGAACAACTACCCGTTAGTGTAGATTAGGTACTTGTGAGTATTTTTTTTATAAAACTTGCCCCAGCTAGACGAATCTAAGAAAAAGTACAGCATCTACGTACATACATCTTAATATCGACATGTAGATATCTGCATATACATTGTAAAGTCCGCCAGACTTCGAGGCATCTGTCCGAGATGAACAATCGGTGTTAAATGTCATGGGGGAAAAAATGGCAAAATGGCTAGGCATAAAATAACATGTGTGCTACTGAGCTCTAATGATGGAGCACGTGCAATAGCCGCGACCCTGTGACACCCCGCACTAATGATTGCCAGAGATATTAGTTCTAGGGAATGTTGATTTGTTGGTTTGATGGTAGTATTTAGAGTTGGTTAGTAGCAGGGATGATATATTCGCGAATCATATGTCGTTGTCTAATTTTTCCCTTTACCGTGCACATGATGAAATCGGAATCATTACATTAGCAGTCTTAGTTAGTTTCGTATTGTTATTGCTATTCAAATTGCCGTGAATCAGTTCTATTTAGATTGACGAGCGAGATTGAGTTTGAAAATTTCAACATTAAATACCACAAAATAAATCATGAAAAAATGTCGACCAAAGATAATCCATTTGACCAACCCTTATTTTTTAGATCCGTAATCTCAAGCGAGGGTATATCACAGATTTGTCGATGTTTGATGCCGACAACGTCATTGTGCCAAAGCTGAGACAACTCTCAGAGCTGAGAGCGATTTGTTAGAACGGCCCCTAGAGCCCAGAGAATCAAACAAAAATTATGAATGATCGTCGTAATACGGATGCTGAGTCCGCCTGTAGCTGCGGCTACAAAGAGGAATCAATGGCGTGTGACCAGTGACGGGAGGTCGGCGTGCCGTGGGTGAAGCCGGCATTCTTCAACGGAGATGTCTTGTTCCATTTTGTTCGAGGTGTTTCGACACGAGTCGAAGCTACTAGAGTTGATCGGCCGATTGATTTAACGTTGGATGTGGATGTTGTTGAAGCATGAACTTCTTAAGCGTCTGTGTGAGATTTTCGAGAGTTCAAATGTGATCTGTTATGTCCGTAAGATAGGTGATATCAGAAATAAACAAGAAAATATTACTAAGATGGATAAACGGACAGAGTTATGAGACAAATTCCATTTTCCCTAAGAGCCTAGAGCGCTAGAAGTGAAAGTAGATTCTCGGGTTGCTGATTAAATATACCGACGATAAACCATAAGTCTTAATTACTCTTATCCATAATTTATGCGTTATTCATAACTGTGAAACAGGTGACAAGTCCGCAATTAAACAGATAAATATGAGTCAGGTCCAATTCACACCCCGTTCTCCGGATGCCAATGGTCAAGAAACTAGATAACCCTGTCTCTTTGACGTGGGGCGATGTCTAATCCCGCGTGGTCAACCCGCCATTGTCTATTCCGAGAGCGGCATAAAATTATGTGGGCATTAGCGGGTTCGGGGGGTGAAGGGGAGACGGGACCATTTGTCATCGGCACGGGGAGGGGTGTGGGGGGCGCTCGCACAGACGCGCTCACAAAAACAAGAGCCAGAGAGAAGGGGCGGGACCGCAGCCACCGACACAGACCCTAGGGATGTGCACAGCTTTTCTTTGAGAGAGATGAACAGGAAATATTTAACTCGACGCGATTGTATTTGGACAGGATAATGTAGTTGCGTTTCAATGTTGGATGTTTGGTGACGCTTTGGTGACGTTTACTTTACTTTACTTTATACTTTATTGCACAAAAAAACAGAATACAGTCACTTAATAATGAAAAAAACATGTACAAAGGCGAGCTTATCTCTAATAAGAGATCTCTTCCAGCAAACCTAGGATGGACAGGATTAATTAACAAAAGATAGACCTACATATGTGCACAACGATAAATATTAAATTAATAGACTACTTACTAATAAGTACATACATACATAAAAACCATACATAATATTTAAAAAAATGAAATATATATATATATGTATAAAATACATAAATAATGTAAACTTAAATATATTAAGGTAGAGAAAGATAGTGTTCTTTTAAGCGATTTTTAAAAATGTTGAGTGAGGGACTGTCCCTGATAGCACTGGGAAGATTGTTCCAGAGACTGATAGCACGAAGTCGGAACCCATGTTCATAAGTGGCTGTGTTGTGTTGCGGAGTTATAAGCATTGACCGAGTATGAGATCTCCTGGGCCTATCTGAAGACTGAAATTCAAACCGATCTCGTAAGAAGCAAGGGTAGCGTGGATTAAATAAGATGTTAAAGAGGCAAATTAGGATGTGGAAATCCCGACGAAGACGGATAGGTAGCCACTTCAGCTCCCTGCGATACTCCGAGACATGGTCATACTTGCGCAGACCGAAGACAAACCGAATCCCGAGATTTTGAAGTCGCTCGAGTTTGTTCAGTTGTTCTTCGTTAGCGCTGACCCAACAGACATCAGCGTAATCGATAAGGGGTAGAAGAAGAGACTGGGCGAGCGTAATTTTTGTCTGACGAGGCAAAAAGTTTTGGAGTCGCCTGAGGGAGTGAAAAGTGGCGAAGACACGCCTACTGACTTCGCCTACATGCGCTGACCAGGACAGTTGGTTGTCAAAGAAAACACCTAAGTTCTTGGCCTTAGTACTGTATGCGATAATGTTTCCATCGTAGGTTACAGGATCAATGGACATATGCTGTAATAGGTTAAGAGAGTTCTTGGAACCAATAATCAAAGCCTGCGACTTACTAGGGTTGACAAGTAATCCAAAAGAAGTGGCCCAGTCCCTGATTTTGTCAAGATCGGTATTTAACATCCTTACAGCAGAGTCCATATCACACGGAGAAAAATGGCGGTAAATTTGGAGATCATCTGCGTAAAGATGATACGATGAGGAGAGTACATCCGAGATGGAATTAATGAAGACAGAGAAAAGGAGAGGAGAGAGAATACCACCCTGAGGGACCCTTGCGAAGAGGTCAGACCAATCAGTCGAAGTCGCCTCTGACTTAATACGCTGCTGGCGCCCTCTCAGGTAAGAGTCGAACCAGCTGGCAGAACCAGAGGACAAATTCAGGGACTTCAGTATCTCAACGAGAATGTCGAAATCGACGCAGTTAAAGGCGCTGCTGAAGTCGAGCAGTGCAAGCACAGTGAGTTTTTTCTCGTCCATCGCAAGCTGAATGTCATCGGAGACTTTAAGCAAGGCCGTGACAGTGCTATGACCGGGCCTAAAGCCAGACTGGAAACGATTAAGCAAGCTGTTTGATGAAAGGTAGGAGGAGAGTTGAGTATGGACAATGGATTCTAGGACTTTGGAGAGGATGGGCAGGATGGAAATTGGACGAAATTCTTTAAAAGAGGAGGGATTTGAAGTTTTGGGAAACGGGATAACTAAGGCTTTTTTCCACACAATAGGGAAGGAACTGTTAGAGAGAGAGAAGTTTACTAAGTGTGTTATTGCTGGAAGTAGCTCGTCGAGCACACTACTCAGCATTTTGGAGCAGATCTTATCGTCTCCGACAGCTTTGGAGGAAATGGCGAGCACAGCTTTCTTAACTGCATCAATTCCGACAAGACTGAAGTCAAAAGGGATGAGGGTGGGAGCTAACCTCGAGCGCAGGAGGCACAGAGTGGCATCTTTAACAGAAGGGTCCATGACGACAGGGGGAGTTGAGAAGAATTTGTTGAGACCGTTGAGATCAACATTGCCAACCGCTTGATCCTGAGACTTACCGATACCAAGTGTCTTAAGGAACTTCCACACTTGAGCAGGTGTGTAACTCTCGATGCACTCATAGATATGACGGCGCTTGGCATCACGACACATGCGATTACACCGGTTTCGAAGGCATTTGAAAGTGGCAAAGTTAACGGCTGTAGGCTCCTTTTTGTAAAGACATTTAGCTCTGTTTCTTTTAGCCATCAAAAACGTTTCTAAAGTGATTAGAAATTTCGTTGACAACGAAAGACGATATACGAACACGGTGGCAATGGCAAGTCATACACAGATAGTACAGCTACCGCAGCGTGAAATTTGTTGTCGGTAAGTATGTAAGAACTGAAAAACTGACAAGTCATAAAAGGGTCAAGCCCTTATGTCACGTCAGCATAGAAGGCGCAAAAAGCCCAACTACAAACTATAGCAGATATTAGAGGAGCAATGCGCGTGCCGACGACTTTTTGTCGACAGTCGGACCGGGGTGGACGTCCTATCAACAAAAGCCGCGTCTATCTACTTTTCCACCTTATTGCCGACCAATAAGATTAAAATGGTATAAAGAGAAAAACGATGAAAGTACAGCTGTACGGAACACGACTCCAATTTAATAAACGGACACCCATCCCAAATAACGCCTCACCGAATATATCATTAACCGACGCGAAATTGTGCTGGAAATGGAATAAGATTACACCTCTCCTTGAGCTTCTGTTAAATTGCAAAATCTACAATGATGAGACGAGTTTCTCATTAAAAATATCAAGGTGATCGCCGATCGCGGCAAATGGCTCGTTACATGAAAATGAACAAGACACGATTAACTATATGGCTGCAACAAATTCTGGTTAGATTAACACCTTGACCGGATACGACGACATTTCATGAAAACAAGACTTAATTCTATTGTCTTTGGAAGACCTAGTCTTACTACTCCTACGTTTAAATGTAAGAACATCTGGCTCATTCTACTTCACTTCAGCATACGTTTCTAGAGAGTAATGGTAATTGAGTTTCATTAGTATGGAAATATATTACGATATGATGATTCCGCATTTACCGTTTTCTGTGGAAGTTATAGATATCACGGATTCTGTCAGATTCAACCTTTTCGCATTTCGGAAGGGTGTAAGTTTAGGGGTAGTTTTCCACTGGCTATACACATCACACTTGTGTAGATATAGCGAAGAGAATCATTAGCAACAGTCGGGTTGTTTGTTAGTAGAGCCATTCACGGCTGGAGACGAGTTTTTGTCTCCTCTAAATTGCATTCGCCCAATACGAGCTCAGAAATTGATTACGAATTAATTGAAGTGAAATATTGACACGCAGAGCTTTGGAATCTGGGTCTGTGTTCGGTCAGTCTGCTACTGGAATATTCTGGCAGTAGCCTTTTTGGTAAGCTATTTTGTTTTTAAGAATATCTTGTTATTTATAATTCCTTTTGAGATCTATTCATATCTTAGGTAGGAGTATAATATAGGTAGGTTAACGAAATATCACAAACAGCCACAACAACGGAGAATAGAAGTCAAAAGTAGTTTATTTTACTCTCTTAGACGAGGTTAGATTGGAGTCCCAATTATTATACTACCCAAGGTAGATTGTAAAACGAAGGTTCTTATTGTATTCGAGGCGGATACATATTCTCGGCCTCGGAGCGTGTCGTGTGGCGTGGAAGAGCACATTGTCTCAGTGCAGGCACTTTATCAGCCGAACGATCGCATATAGTAATGAATTTTCGATTACCGATGGTGTCTTGTTAGCTACACGCCCATGAGTAATGTGTTTACGGTGTGCATAATAACAGCTGTGTTATAGTTTATGATCTTGGAAGAATTTTTCTCATAGCACATTCAAGTAACATTTTGCGTAAGTACTTGCGTAGGTGCTATGCTAACGATGAAACAAAAGAGTGTGGTTGATATTTTCAAGACAATGAGAACTTTGGTATCGATGCTCAGCATCTGACAAATTATGTCTGTTTTAACCTCCGGCAAGGGATCCCTAGCTCCTTACCAGAAGGCCACAATCCCTGTGGTAGGATGATGGGAAGTATGGAAGCCATACTTGGCAAGGGGTCAAGAAGAGGTATCTGATATTTTAACTTTAACTTTTTAGTTTAGGTGGTTCAAGCAGAGTTGAGTGTTATATTTGGATAAATAGATCCCTAGGCACAGAACTTCCTCAGAAATTCAAGAAGTTCAATTTACTTTTTGGGAAGGCCATCAAGGATTTATAGAGCCATCTTCAAGATCTAATCCCCGATTGAGGGGGCTAAGCCAAACGATCCATTCATTCGGCATTCGGAGATGAGTAAAATCTCCGCTAATCGACGCTGGATCATTAGCGGAACAGTCTCGTCAGATGCTACACGGATCCGCTCAGGGCCAACTCAAAGCCCCGGTTTTTTAGACACAAATGTCTGAGAATTCTCAGTATTAAAATTATATAATATATTAAATGGTAAAGATGGGCATTGAGGATAAGACAGATGAAAAGGCACTTTGATAGGTAATTGTTGTATTACGTAAGTAATGTAGGATAATGGAAAATACGAGCAGGAGCGAAGTTAATATGAATAAGGACTGATAGTTCCGTCTTTAGATCTTCTGTGGTTTAGGTAATGAATAACGGGATTTTACGTGGCAAGCACAAAGAACCGTAATTAACCGATGTCATTTAGGGAAAATAACTTATATAACATAGACTGTGTGTTTTCGCGTACAATCTAGCCGCTATAAAAATCCACAATTTAAAAATGAAATAGTTTCATACTAAAACGCAACTGCACCATCGCAATGAAAAATTTAGTAATAAGCACATTAAATACATTACATACATCTTGCGCCAATAAATAAGCAGTTAAAAGAAAACACAAAAAATAAGTAATGGTTTCATGAATGGTTTCTCAAAACTATGTTATGGGCTGACACACAAGCAAACATACAGGTTGGGGTAGGTTCATTAATGCAAATGGCACAACCTGGCCGGCTTTGAAAATGCATGAGGCGGTGCATGAAATATTATGATGATTACTTTAGTTGTGACTGGCATGATGCAGTATATTATAAATATGTTGATGGACTCATCAGTGGCTCTGATAACAGATATAGTAATGTTTTAAATTTTGGGACATATAGGTACATGGGGTGGTACATTCACTTTAAATAAATGCTTACCAAAAATGTTGTACAATTTTAATTCAATAGCTATCAAATTCAAATACTTAAATAATAAATAAAAGTAAATAAAATAACTTGCCAAGTTGACAATAAAATCTGAATCTAAAAGTAATGAAAGCAAAATCTGAAATTCCCCTCTATAGGTATCTTGTCAAATATGTAATGTCATCTTATCTACAGATATTATTCACTAGTTTGGACTCACCTTACAAATAGTTGTTCTTGGTTATTTACCCTCCATGATACCACAGTGGCACCTAAAAAAAAATATATTGTTAAGACATGTGTTTAAAATATGTTACCTCTGTCTTATCTTATGTTAAGAATTTTATGACCAATAAACTTTGAAGACTGGATGGATTCTTGAGAAATAGTAGAGGACATGTTAACTGATTGCCTACCAGTAAGTAATATTTATAATTATAGATGCTGTTACAGTTACATACAACTCAGATAGATGATAGACCATTTACTTGACCGGTCCCATCAAATAATTGTAAGATTGTGCGTCATCAATAACACATCATTCCTGCGGTTAAATTATGAACTTATCAGCAGTGAATTCATTATCACCAAGTAAAATAGTACTTAAAAAACTTATCAAATTAATTATTGTTGGACGGAGTGAGTACCTATGACTCTATGAATATTTTTTGCAAGTAGATACATCCAAGAGCAACCTACAATTTAAAAGCAAGTAAGTATGTACAGTACAGCTTACTTCCTACAATCCAATAGTCAAGGTCAGTTTGGCAGACAAGGTTCACTTAGATTTTTTATACTAGCTCTATTGCTACGAAATTCACAAAGGAGAAACTTATGCACTGAGATGTATTGTGATAATCTCAAGGTCTAATTTAGAAAAAGTATCTAATATACATAACGCATATTTTTCTGTTTATCTTCAAAAGTTCCTAGCATCAAGAAGCATCACATCAAAATAAATAATAATAAATCCTAAGGTTATGCGGTTGTTTATCATGGGAATATAACACACGTACGTCTTTTATAAATTCAACATTTATGAAAATTAAATTAGATAGTAAATTGAAGTGGAAATAGTGTACTTACCGAAAAGATTTACGGTACAAGTTGTATTATTGCCTCTATCGAGAACGACAACACTCGTCGCTGCCATTTTCGAATTGACAGCAAGCCGAACTGCCGGCCGAATGCTGGGTGCTAGTGAGGGACTTCTTGGCCGAAAGAAAACTATCGATTAAATTCGATTATTATTTTTGAACATCATTGATCAATTGATCATCAAGAGGTTCAAGCAAAATCGACATTTGATGGCCAGAAAACTATTTATTCCGAATAAACTTAACAGCCGCTGTTTCACTTCATTAAAATATGAGAGACGGAGAGGACGACACAGACTTTACTCAACATTCAACAAACATCGTGTAAAAGGGTTCTAAAATAAATTTCACTGAACGCATCGGTAACTGGCCAATCAGAAACAGCCAACGCTGTGCCGGCATCTGTCAGTTTCGGCTTCCTACGTGTATTTATCCGGTTCTTGTCCTTTCTTTTTCTCAGCTTCAGTCGGGTAGGAATAAAGCACGGATCTGCTAGGAGTTCCAGTAGCGTCAAAAATGATGGGATATTTAAAATTAGTAGTACTTCTAAGTGTAGTTTACTTTTGTAAGGCCGCCGAAGAAGATGTCCTAGCCCTTACAGACTCGGACTTTTCCTCGGCGATTTCTCAGCATGATACGGCGCTCGTCATGTTTTACGCACCTTGGTAAGTCATTCACATGCTCACGTAGCGGATTCAGTGTCAACGGCCTCGTTAGCTGCTAGGTTTTTACTCATGTAGAGTTTTGTTCGGCAGGTGCGGTCATTGTAAGAGAATAAAGCCTGAGTATTTTGTCGCGGCGGGTACATTGAAGAGTGATGACCCGGCGGTTGCGCTGGCGATGGTGGACTGTACCGAGGGTGGCAAGAGCGTCTGCGAGCAGTACTCCGTCTCCGGGTACCCCACACTCAAGATCTTCAGAAAGGGAGAGCTCTCTCAGGACTACAATGGGCCCAGGGAAGCCAGTAAGTTCTATACCACTACCACATCATCCTTTTTGAGTTTGGGCTTAAAAGTTGCTCCACTTGTTTGGTTTGATGAAACAGATCTTATAAAATCATCAGATCAGAACCTAACTAATCATTCAACATTGATAAAATACAATTCTCTATTCAGATATTTTCAACAACCTCTTACTGATATTAATTTTTAGTCAGTAAACCTGTTTTGCTTGATGATGCTATTGAATTTCCTTATTGAAATGATTAAGAATGGAATATTTTATGATTTGATAGATCAAGTTATAAATCTTGCCTTTATCTGACAATTAAAATTAGAGTATTTTTTTATATTCATAATTTATTTATTGCACACAATTAATTGAAAGGCAAAAAGTAAATAAAAACAAAGGCAAGCTTATCTCTAATAAAACATCCGGACGAATTGTAAACCTTTGGGAAGTCGGTTAAAAAAAGATCTCTTCCTTTATTATAGTTACTCTTACAACAAATTAGTGAACAATAAAACATGCACTTTGTATCACCTGGATATCCTTTCATTCTATTTATTTATAGAACGGTTTTCTATTGCTTTTATGACTACAACTCTCAAAGGTAATGTCTCAAGCTAACTCAATGTCTTCTCAGCACAAATGATTTTCTTCTAGATGGCATTGTCAAGTTCATGCGCGCCCAAGTTGGCCCAAGCTCCCGAGACCTCCTCACTGTGGCCGACTATGACAAGTTCTTGGAGAAGGACGAGGTGGTCGTCATCGGCTTCTTCGAGAAGGAGACTGACCTGAAGGGAGAGTTCGTCAAGGCGGCAGACAAATTGAGGGAGCAGGTCAACTTCGCACATTCTTCGGCTAAGGCTGTGTTGGACAAGGCTGGATACAAGTGAGTGGCTATTGCAATAACTAGATATTATTATTATTATTACGAGCCCACCATGTCCCACTGCTGGGCAATGGCGTCTCTCCTTGTCTTCCACTCTGTCCGATCCTGAGCGTTCTCACTCCAGTCCGTGTCCCATAGACCCAACTCATCACTCTTCCTGGGTCAGCCACACTTTCTCTTTGCATTTTCTGGGATCCAGTCTGTGGCTCTCTTAGCCAAGCTATTTGGCAGCCTTCAAGCAACATACGGTGATGAAATCCTATCTGATCATGATCAACAACATAGGTCCTGTGTTTTTATACCATCTTGGGAGGAAAAATAAACTGCAGGTCTTGGATGTCTGTACATTATGTATGTGGTTTGTCACAGTTTCCGGTCCCACAGTATACTTTTACCCTGTATTGTATTCATGAACGAAATGTATTGTAATATTAGTTTATTTAATTCCAACTTAATCAAAATCATGGTCATCGCTTTTGATTCCTAATTTCGATATAAAGTTTTATGTAGCCACTATTTTACGGTAATTACATTTAATTCTCTATAGTGCACATAAATGAATAATTAGACTCACGCCAATCACGCATAGCAGCACATGGACAGACAGGTGACCCTGTAAATTCTATAGGTACTTATTCACTAGTAGTTGCTAATATAACTATTGAAATGAACCTTTTTCTGTTGCTAATGGTGGCATTATTATGCTAAATTCGATGCATATTTCTTACACACAATACAGCATTTACACTGAACATGTTCGTGTTCATCGTATAGTCTCATAAGAACAAAGGCCAAACAAACTAACAATGGAGAACAATAGATGTGGGGGGCGAGAGGGTTAAAATCTTAAAACTGCACTAGAACGATTGATTTACGAAATAAAATAAAATGTGATAAGAGATGTAAATCAATAGTGAATTCCAGAATCAAACCCCATTTCTAATACTATCAGGTTAGATTAGATACGAGATTCGACTTCGAGAAACCAATTTAATTCATAATTTCAAAGCACCTAATAATTATTATTATTTATTATCTCATGTACTAATAAACTACAAGGGTAAGACTTATGGTAAACATTTGAACAGGTGAACTTTTAGTTTACACATAATTGTTTAAACAATTGATCAATTAATTATTTAATTTTTATTTAACACCTACATGTTTGTACTTTCGCCACAATGTCAAGATGTCTGTTCAACCTTTGCCAACTAATCTAAAACTAATAGGTCACTTTGTTTTCACCTTAGCTCTTCTGCACCAACATTATAAACTAGTTTAAAATTTTCAAAACAATGATCAATCTTCTGGTGTTTTGTATGGCACAAATTGCCGACCATACCATACTCTCTTATCTACCATGGGTATTTTTAACATAGCCGTCTAACGATTTGCCGCTCATCGTCACTGAAGATAAGCTTATCAGTCAATATCCTTTTCACAGCAGTAATTTAAAACTTAACTGCTACCTACACTGATATATCACTGAACAGCCACGAACCGCTCGAATTACCCCAACGCCTGTACGATATTACGTCTTATCACGTGTGAAATAGGCACGGATAAGTACAAAGCTCAGAAGGGGAACCAGACATGGTAGGGAATTATGGATCGCGCACATTAGGACGGGCCGCAGCGTGCCGGGGCGGGGCGGGCCGCATCGCCGCATACAAAAAAATGCGGCCCGTACCGCCCCGCCGCCGCCGCCGACACAGTGTGCGATAGTAAACTGCGGCCCGGCACGCTGCGGCCCGCGTCCTAATGTGCGCGATGCCAGTCACACACACATCAGTGTTACTCTCATACCTAGTTGATTTTATCAAACGCTCATGAGTCTCATGTCATGACACGGTTAAGTGGGCTACTCACCTCACACGCCTGCCGCAGGGGCAATCAGCTGGTGTGTAACCGCCGCCGGCTTAAGTCTACATAGAGCCTGACATAAAAAGCCTTCTATATCTAGAACAATGTTTGGTTTTCATTTGAAATCGTTCCGATGTTTATACTTGAAGCGATAGCGAGCTATTCGTAATTTTCCGCACTTTCACAAGACATTAACTTTTGAATTGATTTGTTCCGAAATTATTTCGTATATCCATATGTAATGGTGCACCATGGTCTAGTGGGTTTCACCTTGCTTCTCACGCAGGAGATGCAGGTTCGAATCCCGGTGCTGACCGTGTACCAATGAGATGATTAATTTTTCTTAAGTACATTATCGGACACTCCGTGTTTCGGATGGCACGTTAAGCTGTAGGTCCCGGCTACTATCACTACTTCGTAGTGTGTAGTAGTCGTAAAACCCCTCCACCAACCCGCACTGAGCCAGCGTGGTGGAGTATGGCTCAATCTTACTCGGATCCGGGTAAAGGCCTGTGCCCCTCGGTGGGGACATTAATGGGCTACATTTACTATATTGTATCCAATAATCCAACTTGAGGAAAACCACGTTGATTGCATTTAGTACATTTACGAGTACCTAACGGTGGGAAGACGCTGGGGTCTGAGATACAGTGGCAACACTAGTTCGGGACTCCAACGTGTATACCTCTACTTAAACTCAGCTTTAGAACTTGTATGTCAATATGTCAATAAGAATAACCTTTCCTAGTATAAGCTATTTAAGTAGAATATCGTAACTTTCTTAGGAAATCAATAAACTATTTACAAATATCGGCTAAGGCCACCACCGAAGGGCACTGACCTTTACCTTACGGGTAAGATTGAGCCATCATATACCATATACCTTAGTACCAAGAAAAAAGTTTCAAATTCACGCACAAGAACACAACATGAGTAGACCATACAATACCATTTAGGTAATAAAATTACCATTAGGGATGTCTAACTGCTGTACGTAGCAAACTCCAAAAGGTGTTTCTAATCCGATTGCATTATCAACCTTCTCCCTTTCTCCACAGGAACGACATCGTGCTTTTCCGTCCCAAACGCCTGCAGAACAAGTTCGAAGATTCTTTTGTCAAATATGTGAACGCAGGCGAACCCGACTCCTATCCTGTCTCTGCTTTCATCAAGGAACACTTGTGAGTTGCTTTCATCAAGGAACACTTGTGAGTTGCACCGGGATTCCTATTGTTGAGTATAGAGTTTGGAGCGCTTCTCTATCTCGCTTGTATTGAATGTTGTTGACTTGTAGCTTGTAGCACTTTTCTGTCAATTTTAGTAAGAAGAAAGTTACCGAAAGAACGCATTCGTGACGCCAACGATTATAGTTTAATGGAAGACACATCGTGATTGCATATCGATTGCTCCGAAGGCCGCAAATTACCGTATTTGGTCATCAGTCTGAGCATAATTTTATTGGCGTCGCTGATAAGACAAATACTTTGTCGCTATGCGATTTCCATATTAAAATAAGGTTTAATGTTTAGACATTTATTTCTCAAAAATAATACAATATTCACTTGAGAAATAATAAATAAATAATTATTACACAAAAAAAATCTTCCGTCAAGCGAGACGTTTAGGGTAGTCCTTGAAAAATTAAAATATTTATGCTATGATTGTGGCTCCTGTATGTATGCGTGATACTGCAAGTTCGTGGTCGACCGTAACTACATATCACGTTGCACGTGAGCGTGTGAGTAAGAGAGCAGCGGGAGTTACCTAGCCTACCTCTGTCCCACTCACACGCGATGCTCCCATTCGGCTGACGTGACAAATTCCTGTATTCTGTTTCTGGTTTCCATGACCTATAATGTCCTAGTGTGGGTCCAGAAGCAATGTAGGTGCCTGTATGCACTACCCGGCCGAGTTAACTTGAGACCTCGCTGACAGGGCCGTGATTCTGCAAGCGAATCGTGTGACAGTGGCTATAGTGAGAGCTCAAAATTCCGGTTTTGGCTTGCGACCGCGCCGAGACGTGCCGCGCCGGGCTAGAGCTAGAACGCCGGGCGCATTTGGGTATATAATAGGCTTGTGGCCTGTCAAGTCAAAATAGATACTTTTTTTGAACTGTCAAAACGGAACTTTTGTTCCCGAGTTCTATGAAATAACAACAGAATGACGTCATGTAAAAGTGCCATCAAATGCTGTCGTTTTTTGCACAAAATTGACTTTATAAAATATATCTGCTGGAAATACAGAATTCTGAGAATGTCAAGCCATTTTGTACATAATGCTTCAACTTAAGACTTGTTCCTAGAATTATTGGATTACCTTGGCCACAAGCCTATTGGGCGCCTAGTTTGAAGTTAACTTCACCGGGATATGTGTAAATGTTATGTCACTAATCTTCCAGCCACGGCCTGGTCGGCGTGCGTCAGAAGGACAACATGGCGGACTTCAGCAACCCGCTCGTGGTCGCCTACTACGACGTGGACTACGTGAAGAACGCCAAGGGCACCAACTACTGGAGGAACCGCGTGCTGAAGGTAAGCGCAGGCGATGAGAATGTGCCTCTGGGGGGCAATAAAATAAGCGTTCCGTTAGCAATTTGCAAGGCCACGAGAATGCCTCAAAAACGCCTTGCGAAATCCATTTGCGATGTGTTACCAAATGACGCCATTTCGGGCGTTTTAGAAGCGGTGGCGTTCCAATTTAAACGCGTTTCCCAGAGCAGCAACGGGCCCCTGGTATTATGATTTGTTGGAGTTCCTGTAGCATATTGCAACTTTTGACTTTGGCCCTATTTTTCGGACACCATGACAAGATGCAATAAACCAGCTCGCGTAAAAAGTGGGATTTTACTACTTTGTGTACCTATGTTACACGGTATTTACGTATTGTCGGCAATCGTGGCCACTTTATTGATTTTATTTACCCATGTAGCCCAACAGAAGCGCCTCCATTTCACAACTATGATAACCACCACGTGCTAGCTGCAAAGGGAAAAGTTTTAAAAGTGGGCTTCCACGTCAATGTTTCACTGGTCACCTCACTTCTCCCGCCAGGTCGCCAAAGAGATGTCTGAAGTGAACTTCGCAGTGAGCGACAAGGATGAGTTCACTCACGAGCTGAACGAGTACGGCATCGACTTCGCCACGAGGGACAAGCCCGTCGTCGCCGCCCGGGACGCTGACGGGAACAAGTTCATCATGAGCGACGAATTCAGGTAATTCAAGTTTGAAGAACCTTTAAAGTTATGTTGTCTTCGTCCCTTGGAGAAATGGCAGCGCCCCGGTAGAAAATTTACTTTATTTGATTAACGAAACTCTTTGGGAGTTTTCTTACGACCTACCTTCATACTTATTGGTATTTTTGACACACCATGGAGGTTTATAGCAGGCACATTGAAAAGAAAAAGTCATCTTTCACTCATTCTATTGACAACTTGAAAATAAAATATTCTCGAGATGCAAATAAAAATATAAAAAATATGCGTTTGTAATGTTTTGTAATCGACATTTCCACAACATGTGCATGTAAAGTAGGAAGAATGTTTCTATTACGACACCCATGGAGCCTGTAATGTTGTAAGCAATGCTGTAAGCTACATTAATAGTACATTTCATTCCCTTTACGAACTATGAAATCAATAAGCCATAGTTTTCTTTAGATATTGATCGTTTGTTTACGAGTTGTTGTTTGTAATATAACTATAAGTATGTAGTAGTAAAAGAGTGGTATCATCAAACGGTCAAGGGGTAACAATAGACTATTACCTTATCAAGTAAACCACAGCATTGCGTGTAATATACATAGATCGTCACGCTCATAGCACCTGAAAGCCAGCGATAAGCGGAACTACTGAAATCGCAAATAATGTATTTAAAACCATTCGTATGTCTTTGTATGCCTCGAAAGTACCTTCGCTATTAAAATAAATCAAATCGTGATTGAATAGCACGATAATTGAACGACACCAATAGCTTCTTAATTTTTACGGATCATCACTGAGTTGGCGAATAAGGGGGCTGATCGCTTCAGTATGCCACCGTTTCACCAACGTGGTTGCGGAGGCACGATCATGTCCACTTTAAGTTATTCAACACGTTTTGCGTGACAGGCTCTCAACTGACTGTGGGTAGTTGTAAATGTGGGCCACGATTTTTAACCCTATGACTTAGTAATAAAAATCAAAACCTATGAGGAAGTCGGTTAGAAATAAACTCCCGCTCAACACCAGTCTGGAAAAACAATAATTGAAACAAAAAGTAAACTTTAGAAAAAACCGACTTCCACAAACCTTATTTGATTAGATTGAGTTACAAACTGTAAACCCTTCCTCCCCCTTGGGGAATTAATTTTGTCAAATCCCATCTCAGTGCTACCCCACGCTACTAAGGAACCTCTGTACAAAGTTTCATGGCTCTAGGTCCACCGGTTTAGCACGCATTGTATTTGTACCTAGTATTGAGCAGTTCTGGTGGCCATATGTGGTCTTCATCAGCAGTTCCGCATCACAATATTATGCTTACCGTGAGTTATTACTAAAAACACAAAAATCACTATAGGTCTGCCTTTAATATTTGAAGAGTTCCCTCGATTTCTCCAGGATCCCATCATCAGATCCTGACCTGGTGTTAATGGGACCAATGGGAAGGTAAACCCTTTCAAACAAAAAAATAATTTTCCAAATCGGTCCATCCGTCTAGGCGCTATCGGGGCACATAAAAAAAAAACATAAAAAACAAATCTTCGGACGAATTGTAAACCTCCTCCTTTGGGAAGTCGGTTAAAAATGTTTGGGATTTGACGTTTCGAGGTTAAACTTCTAAGTTTTCTGTACATAACACGCTCTATTTCCCACCCGCAGCATCGAGAACCTCCTCTCCTTCACCAAGAACCTGCTAGCCGGCAAGATAGAACCCTTCGTCAAGTCTGAGCCGCTGCCGGACAACAGCGGGCCCGTGCTCACGGCTGTCGGCAGGAACTTCCGGCAGCTGGTGACTGACAGCGGGCGAGACGCGCTCATCGAGTTCTACGCACCCTGGTGCGGACACTGCCAGAAGCTGGCGCCCGTGTGGGAGGAGCTGGCAGACAAGGTAGGCTCCTTGTTCTGCAGGGGGTTGTAGGAGCTGGCGCTCAGGTCTACAAACTAATCGCACTGTGGAAAAGAATTTGAGGCCGTGATAAATTAGTAGAAATTTTATTTTAACTTTTTGAAACCGATAAATGCCTTAAAATCATTAATTAATTTACGATAGTGCATTGACGCGCTGAAACGCTAGCCGCCATGATGTTTCGCTCCTGACGTCACTCCGTTAGTAAATTTCAAGTTCAAAGTGTATATTATCAAGTATATTAATTACAGGTTTGTAAATATTTTAGGTAAGTTCTAAATATTATTCAAAGTATGACATTAACTTCTGCACTGGTCAGAGACCGTCTCGCAGTAAGTTAAGATCAAAGGATCATTTTTTTTTATATTCTACTTGAACTTGAACTTTGAACTTGAACTTTAAATTTAATTTTTAACCAACTTCAAAAAGTTAGGGGTTATCAATTCGGTTGTGTGTTTTTTTTTATCATTTTTAGGGTTCCATACCCGAAGGGTGCCAAACGGGACCCTATTACTGAGACTTCGCTGTCTGTCCGTCCGTCCGTCCGTCTGTCTGTCTGTCTGTCACCAGGCTGTATCTCATGAACCGTGGTAGCTAGACAGTTGAAATTTTCACAGAAGATGTATTTCTGTTGCCGCTATAACAAATACTAAAAATCAAAAGAAATTTAATATGGGGGATCCCATACAACAAAATGTAAAAAATGTTTATTCGCCTCCAGCTGCGGGACGAGCCAGTGGACATCATCAAGCTGGACGCGACCGCCAACGACTGGCCCAAGTCGCTGTACGACGTGTCCGGCTTCCCGAGCATCTTCTGGAAGCCCGCAGACGGCAGCAAGCCCCAGAGATACAACGTGAGCGCGCCACCTGTTTTACTGCCACTTTAGGTCCAGGGCTATGTGAGTCGCGTACTGAATCGCACGGCACAGCTATAGCGAGAGCGCAAAATTCCTGTCTGTTTGTAGCCCGAGCGGCGCGTCTCGGCACCGAAGCCAGAATCTTGCTATGCTTGCTATCAGAAGATTGCTGTGCCCGCGTTCAGACTCAGTAAGGTTGCTAATTCTTTTATGGGAGTGTGTGTTAGTTTTTATAATAACATACCTAAAGGTACGAGTTGGATCCCGGCAGCAGGCAGCAGCAGCCGACAGCAGCAGCCGACAGCAATACTGGTTTCTATGCATTTCTATGAAATACCCTACAAACCCGGCAGCATGCTGCCGGGCAGCCGACTGCATGCTGCCCGACTGCAGACCAGTAGTGCTCTCTCTCTATCTCTCCCGCTCCCGCGTCGGCTGTTGCTGTCGGCAGTCGGGTTCCAAATCATAACCTCGGCAGCATGTCGCCGCGTCATGCTGCCGGGTGCTGCTGCTGCTGCCTGCTGCCGGGTTCCAACTCGTACCTTAGCGAAGCAACGGACCTACCAGAAAGGACGTTCAAAAACTATGTCAAAAACGGTCTATTAAAGAAGTCTTATTACAGTGTAAAAGAATATTTAGATGACAAAACTGCGTGGTCTTTACCATCTCGGTGCACAGAAATCCAAAGAGGGGCGATGGACTGAGTCAGTACGTCTCTCTTCAGTGTATTTCCTTAGACTTAAGTAGAAATACATAAAATTGTATTTTTTAAGGCCCTCACATATTTTAAAAGAGGTACGGGGGAGTTTCTTACTTGTTTTGTCATCTAAGATACATTGATGGGCTACATTTAGTCATTTATTTATACGTTAATATTGTGTATTCCAGGGTGGACGCTCGCTGGAGGACTTCGTCAAGTATGTCTCCCAGCACGCCAGCGCCGAGCTGGGCAAGTTTGACCGCAAGGGCAACACCAGAGACGAGCTGTAGGCGCCTCGGCCGGAGCGGACCAACTATACTTTCCATGAAAGATCTGTGAGCGAGCGAATGTAGCTGCGACTGGGCTGGCTTGTACAATATACAAACATTTATGTGGATAGAAATCTCTCTTGCCTATGGCCCTACACTAGGATACCCTGTGGGAACCAGAGACAGTGAGTTAGGTATATGTTCTTGAATTGAAGAGCAGTTTTGAAAATTCCCTTGAACTCAACTTGTAAATTTTCATACAATTTTGTTCAAGATTTTCATCTTTCTGTGATTCGTAAGATTCTACAACCAGTTCAGTTCAGAGTGTAATTGAAATCAGTTGTGGAGTATGAATAAATAATAGAGATGTTACTGCCTTCCAAATACTTGGCAACACTGATGCAGGTTTCGGAATAGCCATCTCTTTGGCATGAGTAGGTGTTCAGGACAGGTAGACTATTATCCTATGGAAAGTTTTGTACACTAGTTTAAAATTGACTATAGTCATAACATTTTTACTTAGCAATTACATAGGTACCGCCAGAAATTAGCTGGTTCCTAGTTTCTGCACACGGCTTGAGTATAATATATTATATATTAATACTAACTTCATGAAGATAAATGTATGAATGTCACTGCTAAGGGCTATGGAAGTGTTTGCAGTGCGCCAAGGTTTTGTTATCAGTTTAAGCTAGAATTTAGCTAGATGTACTCTCATAAATACAGTAATTTTGAATGCATTTCTTTATATATTTTCGGTGGAACTAAATAAAATTAAGTATTTATAGATTTTGTTTATTTTTATACCTATTTTTAACCTTTTGAGAATGTAGGATAGACAACTACACAATGGAGGTCTCTCATGCTATCATCGCGATAACGCGAATATTTCCGTTGTCGCGATAAGTCTAGCCAAGTAGATCGTCGATACGCATCGACTCGATATAGCATAGGAAAATTAAGTGAATTAAGACCCATTCTTTGGAGGTGTCCAGATGAACATACTAAGGGTGGGGGGTGAGCTAGCGGCGGGGTAAAAAAAAAAGTATTTATTCACGGAAAAAATGGTAGGTACACTTAAAAATGGTGGTTGACTGTTGCCATAACTTCATAACTAGGATAATAATATCCCAACAAAACATGCATATGCATATACAAAAACGCCAGTCTCGCAGCCTGCGCAGTTTATTCTACCGTAAAAAGTTGTGAGATCTAATTTTAAACCAAGTCGGTTAATTTAACCAGTATCTGTGTATGGTAGAATCTTTCCAACAACTTTATTATCGTATACTGTTAAGTACCTACCTAATTAGTTAACTAATAACATTTATAGTGATCGGATCAATATAAGACATCTTTATTTCTTCAATAATAATTAGAATGACTTGGCAATCGCACGTAGAAAAGTTGTCGACCATAGGACCGTGTGTGCAACGTAATGTACCTATTGCTCTCGCTCCGAAATAATTCGTTGTTTTCTTATTAGTTAAGTTTATCTTTATTTAGAGATATGTTGTGTTGAGTAATAATATTCATTTGTGCTTTGGGTGCTATAGAGTGGTCAGTTGAGCGCGATTGCCAAGTTATTCTAATTATTATTGAAGAAATAAAGATGTCTTATATTGATCCGATCACTATAAATGTTATTAGTTAACTAATTAGGTAGGTACTTAACAGTATACGATAATAAAGTTGTTGGAAAGATTCTACCATACACAGATACTGGTTAAATTAACCGACTTGGTTTAAAATTAGATCTCACAACTTTTTACGGTAGAATAAACTGCGCAGGCTGCGAGACTGGCGTTTTTGTATATGCATATGCATGTTTTGTTGGGATCTCATTTCTTTTTGTAAGTAACTTTCCTTTTTTTCTTTTCGGGTACTATTTCTTGTGCGTTAGCTACCGACTTTCTCAAAGCCCACTTCCTATCTCTATGGGCTCTTCTCTGTGGCTTTGATGTTACGATTTGTGACAAGTCTGGGCGGTGAATTATATAAATATAAATCATACCTCAAACCAAACCATACCGCGATTCAGGAAATGCACACCTACACTCAGAGAAAAATCGGCTGACAAAGCGACAATAAATGCTTTGTTAGAAATTTATTGTTACCACACGTAAGTGCATCGTCGCTGCAGCTATAGGCCCATAGTGCCTGTGACATCTTTTTTATTGTTGAAATTGTTTTTTTATTTCAGCTAAAGACACGTAGATACGGTAACTATGTTAAAAATATTTAAACGGGATAACTACGGCACGTTGCCAACTTATCACCTATTATGAAGTGATGTTGTAGCAAAGTTTAATCTATCAAAATAGGCGTTGTTACTATGGCTAGTTGTGTTATTGATACGGCTAAGTGTGTTTTTGATGCGGCAGTAGCTCAAAGTACTTGTTCGTCGCAAGCGCAAACCTTTTCTCTGACTCTGCCAGTTTCAACGTGAATTTCGTGCAAAGAACACCTGTGTTTGTGCTCGTGCCGTCGTCGTGCGTGAAGAAATATGGATTTGCAGAAAATTTAAGCACCAAGCAGTCATCAGCTAATTTGTATGGAGAAGTGGAAAATAAAGATGCTCCGATCAAATCGGTTTCACAGTAAAAGTTGTCAGGATAATGTCTCCTACTCCCCAAAAAGTGTTTTCACTTGATACACCAAACATTCGGTATTAAATATTTTGTTCTTTGTTGTAATCCTAGTGTGACTCGAGTAGAGATTAATATACCATACTTTTGATAGAAATGTCTTCGTTTTTTCTTTTAGGATTCTCAAATACCGCTATCCTCTTTATCGTATCTTGTGCTACCCGAGTAATGTAACATTGTAGGTTTTGATCCCTTCACTTTGTAAATGGTACACTGAAAAAATTATATATTCCCCGAAGCTTCTGTGCCTTTATTATTAGAGGTATGCGTACTTTGACCGGAGTTCTCTATGTATGCACCATACGCATGCATGGTGTTTGGTGTACAAAATAAGCATATTTCAGGGTACGCATGCTTCTGGAATAATAGGCAGTAGCTTCGTGGAGTATATAATTTTTGTTCATGGTGTACCATTAACAAAGTGCAGGTATCCAGATCAACAATGTTACTTTGCTAGAGTAGCAAAATACTTTGTCATCGGAACAAAGCAGATTTGATACTGTAGCTAAGGGAAATTAGACGTAGGGACAATATACTTTGATATGATAGTTAAAGGAATTTGTCATGGGAACAAAAGGACATGAAATCCTATTGTGACATGAACAATTTTAGCATTGTAATTTCAACAGTTGTTTTATTGCTGTTACATCAATGTTGGTAAATTTGTTGCATTAGCAATTGAAGAGTAACAATAAAAACGTTGTCTTCATTACTATGCACCTTTGACGACTGTCCAGCATCAAAGCTTTTTTGTAGCAATGGCAATATTTTTTTGAGAGTGTAGCGACATCTAATGGGGAATAGCGATATTAGACAATATTGTAACCGCTTTATTAGGGTTCCGTACCCGAAGGGTGCCAAACGGGACCCTATTACTGAGACTTCGCTGTCCGTCTGTCCGTCCGTCCGTCCGTCCGTCTGTCACCAGGCTGTATCTCATGAACCGTGGTAGCTATACAGTTGAAATTTTCACAGATGATGTATTTCTGTTGCCGCTATAACAACAAATACTAAAAATCAAAAGAAATTTAATATTAAGGGGGGCTCCCATACAACAAACGTGATTTTTTTGCTCATTTTTGCTCGATATTGATAATGGTAGCAGGTAGACGCTTAAAGTGTTCACAATATATTGAGTATATTATTTATTTAAAAAATAAATAATTAAATTAAAATTAAATTAATATTTAGGGGGCTCCCATACATTTTTTTTGCGGTTTTTTATAGATAATGGCACGGAACCCTTCGTGCGCGAGTCCGACTCGCACTTGGCCGGTTATTTAAATCATAGCTGGAACCAAACCATACCGCGATTCAAGATACACATAGCGACTAGCGACATCTAATGGGGAATAGCGATGAATCAAAGTAGTCGTGTACTGAGCTTATTGATAATTAATATATTATGAAATTGGGGCTAAAATTGCGCAATGTTTGAGTTTTCCTTGGCTTTGCAGGCTAAACTCTAACCATGCTCAAAATTTTAAGCTTGTGGGTTCGCTAGAAGTAACCTTTAGAGTTTTCATGATCGTGAATCAGTGAGTCAGTGAGTGTCAAAATTGAGGAACTTTGAATTGCTGTACCTTCAACTCTACTGGTTCAAATTTATTGAAATTTTGAGAATATGTCTTATGACATGGTGCCTTTTAGCCGCCGGGAATTCAGGTTTCTATCTTTATCCACAACGGAGTAACAGGTAGGTCAAATATGCTCTGAATGGCTTCCTGTAAAGGATGTTACTGCTGCGCCCGTATGTTTTGCTTTTTGCTCGACTTGGCTTGGGGGCGCTACCGCGCCCCCAGATAACCTGTATTTATGGCTAGGCGGAGGAAGTTTTATTTTGCTAGTATCTCGAAAACTTAAGATATCTCTTTCGTCACTTCTACATTAATTGCTTATTATTATTACAAATGAAGATGTAATTTTTTTGTCTACAAATGTTTTGTAATTGTCTACAAATGAAGATGTAAATTTTTACTGTACAATTAATTATTTCTGGTAAAAACCTTCCCCCCCCTCCTCCGCCGCCGGCTCACCACTCACCCTGGGGGAATTGGGTCATCTGGACACCTCAAAGAATATCTCTGCCATTTTTAAAACCACGAATTATTTGGTCTGAATTCTTTAATTTTCCTATGCTAGTCGTAATATTTGTATAGCCAGAAGAACGAAGTTTTATCGTGACAACAGAACAAGCATCCTATGTATTACATCATCTTTGATCGCGATAGTATAGCCATAGCATCATCAGTAAGAAAATTCTTCAAGAAGTTTACTCATCAGATTTAGATCAGCCTAGATCACGAACGTTTTTGAGATCGTAAAACGTTTTCGAGAACGCGAGAAATTATATTTTAGGTCATATAGAAAAGGATCACTGACATTTGGCTTTTCGATAGTTTTCTATCGAATCTTTGTTCGTGATTGGGCTAGAGTTGGAACACCTTTGTGAGAAAAATATTTCTGCTGTTCTTTTTTGACGAAAGTGGAATCCGCATTTTCGACATACATGTAAGTGCTATTTAGTGCATGGATTAGGGTTAACCGTCGAGAGATCTCGCTGACAAGCAATAAAAGCCCCATGACTTAGGACTCAGGTTAACTCAACCAGGATATTACCTTTCTCTTGAGTTAGAATTGATTGAAAAGAGGATTTTTATTCAAATTATTATATTCACAAACTCTCTTCTTTCCACCTCTCGATCCACTCAAATATAGTCTGTACATTCTGGGTCAGCTGCTCATTGGTATCATTCTGCAGTTCTATGACTATCTCAGGTTTGTATGAGGACTGGGCTTCTTCCAAGAGGGTTTTAAATATCTCACATTGCAGGTTGTCCTCCAATTTCTTACCAGTGTAGCCTCTAGAAGAGCAAAATTAGGTTTTATGAATTAAAACTCATCTATGTAAAATTTCAATATTGAATTGAAATTTATTGGTGTACTGAACTGCTCCTTCACCACATAAGGTACCATAATGGTAATGGGCGAGGTGCAGGTACTACAATCCTCTGAAGAATATGAAGAAAAAGGTGTGATTGATAGTCCATGCGTGGGTAGAATATGGAGCTGTATTCGGCATGACTGGGGCATTGCATGGTGCAAGATAGAATATGGTTGAAATGGGAGTCCACACTTAAGATATGGATACCTTGATGCAATACTCCTGATTTTGACACTCAAATGCTCTGGTGTGGACCTAGTTTACCTAGTTGTCAGGTTTAGGCACATTTATGTCTGGTACTTAGGGTAATATACCAAAGGTATAAAAAAACTGACCTGGCTGTAAGTCTGTCAAAAAGTACTGTGTTGTTGGTTCCAATGACAAATACTCCATCAAACCACCTCTCTGGGAAGAATTCACAGCCATGATAGTCGACGATGTTCCCTCCGGGGGCCATGAGGCCTTCCATGATGTCCAGCAACTGCAAAATTAAACCACACATTCCGTCTGTGCCAATACTGGTATAAACTACTACCTACTTCATTTCTTTGTATGAAAAGGATGAGTTGAAAATTAAAAGATTAACACAGTTGGTAAAATTCATACCTTCAGTACCTACCTTATCTTCATTCAGTAATGGGCACTGATATTGAGGATCAAATTCATCCAAGCAGTTAGATTCTTCAGCTAGTTTAGATACTTCCCGCCAGATATACTTGGTTCTGACTGCTAAAAGCCTGCTGATCGTGGACTTTCCAACGCCCGGAGTTCCTGAAAACTCAGAGATATGCGAAAACAGTATGGTAAACACGAGATAGGTTTGGTTTGTTGTATTTGAAATTTAACTGACCTGTTAAGAGGATGTTAGGCTCAGATCTTGTAGGTGTCATTATTATTTGTTGTATCTCTATTTCCTGAGGTAAATAAAACTGATAAGTACTACAGCGTAAAATCTCAAGATTTTTGGAATTACCTATTTATTTATCCACTCACTCACTCCACACCACATGTTCGTGTTTTTTTGTTGTCTCTTAAGGCCCCAGTACACATTGGTGGGCCACTGCGATGGCCCACTGCAGTGGCCCATTGTGTACTAGGTAGGGCGCGCGGGGCAACAATGGTATACAATACAATGTACTCTGTGGGTATACATTTGCGGGCGTGGCATGATGTTCACACAAAGGCCCATCCATCCATTGTTTAGTTCGTCGTAGCGTAGACGTGGGTGATCTCGCCTCCGGCTCGTGTTCTGATTCCTTGAGTCTCACTCCTACTCGCGATCCGAATCCTGTTAATGAGTCTTCGGATCCGTTTGATTTGATTTGATTGACACGTGATGAATCTTCGGAAGCATTTGATTCCTGGTCCTCGTCAAAGTCAAATAATCATATTTCTCGAATCTTAAACTGAAACCTTTTGGATATAATTGTACATTATAATGCAGAAAATGTTAGAAAGCAAGGAAGAAAGGAAATATAATATAAGTAAAATATTAAGATAAATATATTTGTAATAGATCTAGGTATTGATTGAAATCCCTTCGTACTTAGCAGGCTTAGGACTGACAATCACATCAAAAAGACAAGTTATAAATTCTTCTTCTTAGACTCATTTTCACTTATTTTCCTATTCAAAAATGTTCTAGTAGGCACAGTTAAGTCCTTCCTTAGATATATACAATACATATTTACACTAGGTTAGTAAAAAGTTTTAATTGTTACCTTTTCAGTAGGTAGCTAACCACTAGCTACCTAGTAACTAATAACGAAATAACTAACCAACACTTAACACGAACGAAGTTTTATACACATTTATTTACACACGCATGCACTTACATTGTTTATTTGTTTGGGAACCACAAAATTGCATAGGAGTTGCGTAATGGCGGACCGATTACTAAACTAAACACAAGTAAAACAATTGCCAAATTCCCAAAAACTAGCCGCCGCCGTAGATCTCCGCCACCAATCAACCCTGTGCTCTACTCTTTTCTCGTAAGAAAAGAAGCGCCTAATCTAGAGAGGAATAAAGCATATTATCGTACAACTACGCACACAACATCTAGGCATATCTTAATGCCGGAAAGAGACGGCGCGGCACGACAAAACAAAATGCATACGAGAACGTGTTTCAATTCCAAAAGGTCGCCTTGCATCACATCCAATTCTGACCGATTTGCTATCTTCGGGTGACGGGGTAGGGAACATAATAGAGCGAGATCCAATCCCTTTACTCAATCATACTCTCGCGTGCGTTTGTGAATGAACGAGTCTCCGGAGGCGATAACTCCCGGAAGCGATAAGAATTTGGAGGAATCACTTCGATCTTCGGTACCTGCCCATGATTCGGATCGTTCCATACCTCGAGTCCGGAGTTACCCGCATCTAGTTCGTCGCCGACCACTGACCGATTCAGTACCTAACCTACTCTACTTGAATGATTAATCGCCCAAAATGTCAGTCTGGTATAGTATATCGTGGAGCAATGAAAAGATTTAAAATTTTTATGTATCATTCTGAGCCCGAAAGGAAACCTACGTCTAATCTCGGCCACAGATTAAAAAGAGTTACGAACAGATTGGACACTGTACATAATCGTTCAACTAAAAAGCGACCCTTGCTACAACGCAACAAAGTACAATTCATGCTGTGTAAGCGCGGCGCCCGCACTTCGATAACTTGCCTAAAAGTTGCCTCTCTTTCTGTCGCATAACTCTATCCTCGTCTGAAGCGGCCCGTGAAACTAAGGGTTGTCTCTTGTGACAAATAAAACTGGATATTTACTTAACTACTAACTACGAACCACTTACTATTATTATTCTAGATTTGTGAATAACATTTAATATAGGTAGTATAGGTACCTAGCTAACCTTTTACATAATGGCCAGAAATCCTATCGACAGTCAGTAGGACAGTGACCTTTATTCATCTGTGCAGTGACGAAACGTCATCAAACAAAGCATGCAGTATTTATTCGCCTTCATTTAAGTAAGTAACTACACGCGGGGCGCGCGGGGCTAGATAGAACGGCACGTGCAACCCGTTCAGTATCCGTGGTCAGATAGCATTGTTAGATCGATCTGACCACGTCCACTACCTGGGCGGCGGCGCTCGGCTCGGCAACCCACTGAGTCAGGCCGTACAGGCGCGGCCGCGAATCTACTTGTGGCTTTGCAGGTAAAGAGCGGAGTGTCACACGCCTGTCTCGGCTAAGAGTGAACAGCATGTTCATCAAATCCAAAGTATGCAATGATCGTTATTAAGATGAACACGAATATTTAACTTTTAAACTCGTACTCTTCATTGATGTAGCAATCAGCCTGTAAAATTAATTCAATTTTATAAGGTTTTTGTTGAATTTTTCTTGATTTCTTCCTATCGACTTCGTAGCTGTCATGTCAATGGGTTCTTTTAAGAGCTTATTACATTACGCTGTCTGCAGGGCACGATTTGTATAGACGTCTCACTTATGATGGAACGACTAGAAAGAGACAGTGAGTCAGACAGGGCCCTGCCAACAGCGTAGTCTAATAGGCCCATTAGTCTCTGAAAATGAACGCTAATATGGTAGGTAAGTGGGAGAGCTATGTGCTATCTATAGCTCTGGCTCTTCCTTTCCCGCGATTTGACGCGAACCATTGCTTCTATAAAACCATCCAGTCAGTCACAAAGAGGCCGTGTTGCTCTCTGGTCACAAAACGTTACCTACTCATTGGTCATCAAATATTATTTCCACCATTTACACCTATCACCGCGCGCCAAAAGATCGTCGGAAGGCATAGATAGAGCAACACGGCCTCCTTTACGGAAGGTTTAGATAAGACTCAGATCAATGAAACTCTTTGTTTATACAACTCTTTTACTTCCTTCCTCCAAGCGTTAATTGAGTTTGTTATGTATTCGTACTATACGGCATGAATATTCTTTCGATCGTAAATCGACATTTCTGATCACTGCCACAAAATTAACATTATATTTTGTTTCGTAAGTAATTATGCTAATAAATTTGTTAATTATCGCTGATCAAAGTGCCTGTTCACATTTAGCCAAAACGCCAAACAAAATTGACATAGTCCTTTGGGATTCAAATAATACACTCCACGTCCATCGCAAGTGGTTTGCCAGCAATGAGCAGTAGTCTATTGTGGCCCACACATTGGGCCACTGCGATGTCTGCGATGGATGGCCCACTGCAGTGGCCCATTGTGTACTGGGGCCTTTAAGTTATGTGTTCATGACCTGCTATTTTACAGTGAGAACTGTAAACTCTTCGATCTATGAAAAAAGTGTTTTTGAACACACTATTATCATAAGGATCTATTACACTGCCCGAAATTAGAGCCCATTAGGCCCTAAATAGGGATGCTCGTTAATACCTAATAAGGGCCCTAGTTAGGCGTCAGGCAGAAATTGCACTCATTTAGGGCCCTAATTAAGGATGCTCGTCATTAGACTACACCCATAGATGGGCGCTGAGAATTATTCCGAATCGGCCAGTTTGGAAAAATTCCAAAAGTTTGAATTATTCTGGAATTATTCCGAATCCTTCCATTTTGGTGGGAAAATAAGTGGAAATATTGGAAAATTTTAGGTGCTTTTAAAAGATATCGAATTAAAACCTGCACACGTCGATAGAAGACTACTATACCAACATTTTATGTCATGAGAATTTTTTCCTAAAGCGTCACATAAGCGAGATATTTGATATCATAGAGTGCCAAAAGTTTATTTTTGCAAAATCATTTACTCAAATATCTCGCATATATATAATGTGAAGCTTTAGGACAGATTTCCTTATGACATAATTTGCTGGTAATAGTCTTCTATCGACGTGTGCAGGTTTCATTTCGATATCTTTTAAAAGCACCGTAAAACATGTGTAACGTAACGTAAGCACTGGAAAATATGTGTAAATAGTCTAAAATAAAGGTGTTTTACAAAGATATCGAATATAAACATACACAGGTCGATAGAAGACTAGACCAACAATTTATGTCATGATGAAAACCGACCTAAAGTGTCACATAAGCGAGATGTTAGAGTGACCCCAGTTAAAAATGGCAACACTGGTCAGAAGTAGTGACCCCTGTCAACAATGTTAAGTAACATTATCACCAAGTCTTAAGATTTAATGATTTTGCTTATGATATAAGTTGTTGGTCTAATAGTCCTACATCGATTTGTGCAGGTTTCAATTCAATATCTTTGTAAAACATCTTAATTTTTCCATATTTACACATATTTTCCCATCAAAATGGAAGGATTTGGAATAATTCTGGAAGGATATCGGAATTATTCCAAAAAGTGGAATAATTCCGGGTGATTGCCCATCTATGTCTACACCTAATAGGCGTTATTCCATACCCTGGCCTGGCACCGGTTTAGTGAGTAAGTGAGGGACAGAGCTATAGTTCTATCCCTCTTTCTAACTGAACCGGGCGCCGCCCCAGCCGGGGTGCATGGTGCCTGGAATGGAAAAACGCCTATTTAGGGTCAGACAGAAAGTGCGCTCATTTCAGGGCAATGTAATAGCCCTTTTACCAATATTTTATTTATCCAACACTTTGTTGGACAGCTGTGAAGAATTATGTTAAATCAGTCAAACAACTATTTTGTTGCATCTACGTTGAGATGTTTTTATTCAAGTTTGATAGAAACTGTCAACAAAATCTAAGAGGTTTTATTTGTGAGGTTAGAAATTGTAAAAATAACCTCAACAGTGTTTTTCTAAATAAAACCTGAATGATGATTTATTCAAGAGAAGGATAAGGTTTCCAATAGTTACAACATAAAATGCGAATTTACAGACCACGAGGCATAACAAACGGGCAGATTGTTCTTATCACTATACTCGGAGTAATTGGTGGAATCTACATCTGGAAACCACTGTTTGAAGAGCAATTTCCCCGGAAAAGGCAAGTCGTTGAGCCAGAAGTCACCCCAGAAAGTAAATGAAGCCATGGGGTCATATCGTAACTTCATGAACAATGCCAGCCCGCTTGCAAAGGTCCTCATGGGTATATCTGTGATTTCAATGACTGCAGTGTTATACAAGGTTTACTATAAGCCCTACGCTGCACGGAGGAGGTACAATATCGCTGAGCAGATGATAAGCCCTCTGTACGAGACCCCAGAGAACACTGAAGTAGACAATTTCAAATAATAGTTGACATTTGTAAATAATCTGATTACGATTTAGTTTTTGTAGTGTAAAAGTAATATAAAATATCTAGGTAGCTCTTACATGTAGTTTCATTTTCTATCAACATCTCGATTACATACTTTCCTAATAGGTACAAACTACAAAAGTATTTCACCTTGTAAGTATTCAGAAACATGTGGCTAGAGGCTCATGCTCATGTGGCAGTGATAGTGATGATAACTAGGTAACTACACATCAAAGAGCCCAACTGCATTTTGTTGCGTCAGTTTCAACCGTGCTGCCAGTGTTGTTATAAAAACAAACTGGCCAAGATTTTGTAAGTTGATTCCCAAAAGCATAAAGAATATCCAAACATTTTTTCATGGTGCCTGGGATAGGTACTTGCATAAAATTTCGCTTTTTCGTATACACCTATAAAACATGTCCATCGATAGAGAATTTAATTGCTATCCTTTGACAAAATGTGTCTGTTTCTGACATAATTCAGTATGAATGAGTAATGTAGTCATTTATTTACATATTAATTAACCCTCTCGCTCCGACGTCTATTGTTCTCCATTCTGTTTGTTCGACATCTCCTCTGAGAGACACAGACATGCAGAAGACACCAATTAAAACTGAAATAACTCAGAAACACTACTACTATGCTATTATTTAACATTTTGTCAAAGAACTTTGTAGTTTAATTTTCTATTGATAAAAATGTTTCATAAGGTGTAGACGATACAGTTGATTTTTGTAATCAATTAGGCACACACATTCATTACTATGGACAGGTGTGTGTACATGAGTTGAAGTAAATTAAAATTTTCTTTTACATGCTTTTTAGGTTCCTACATATCCTTACTATTTGTTATTTAGAGAAAGATAGGTGAATAAAAGAATAAAACTTCACTGGAGGCTACCTTTATTATATGAATTTACACTTGCAGTCATTATAACAAAATATTTCAGACATATGTATAACCTTATCATAAATTATAAAATAAATGTTACAGTATAAGCCTTGTAAAAAATAGAAAAGGAATGAGTTTGTAGCCCTTTTTCCTTCTGAACACCTTTCGGTGAATGAAGTATCGCAGATAAATAAAGAATTGTGCTGTCAGCAATTCTAGCTACTTCTTGGCCTTGGTAGCCTTCTCAGCGGCCTTAGTGACCTTGCCACCGGAGAGATCCTTGTAGTTGACGGACTTGATGACACCGACGGCGACGGTTTGCCTCATGTCACGCACGGCGAAGCGTCCCAGAGGGGGGAACTCCTGGAAGGGCTCCACACACAGGGGCTTGGAGGGAACCAGGTTGACAATGGCGGCGTCACCAGACTTGATGGACTTGGGGTTATCTTCGGTGGATTTACCAGTACGGCGGTCAACCTTCTCTTTGATCTCTGCGAACTTGCAGGCAATGTGGGCGGTGTGGCAATCCAGCACAGGCGTGTATCCGTTTGAGATCTGTCCAGGGTGGTTGAGGACAATGACCTGAGCAGTGAAGTCGGATGCTCCCTTGGGGGGGTTGTTCTTGGTGTCTCCGGCGACGAAGCCACGACGCAGTTCCTTGACGGACACGTTCTTAACATTGAAACCAACATTGTCTCCGGGCACAGCCTCCTGGAGGGCTTCGTGGTGCATCTCCACGGACTTGACTTCAGTGGTGATGTTAGCGGGGGCAAAGACAACAACAGTACCGGGCTTCAGGACTCCAGTCTCCACACGGCCGACGGGCACTGTTCCAATACCACCAATTTTGTAGACGTCCTGCAGGGGCAGACGCAGGGCCTTGTCTGTGGGACGCGCGGGGGGCAGGATGGCGTCGAGGGCCTCAATCAGGCACTTGCCGTCGGCCTTGCCTTCCTTGCGCTCAACAGCCCATCCCTTGAACCAGGGCATTTTGCTGGAAGGCTCCAGCATGTTGTCGCCGTGCCAGCCAGAAATGGGCACGAATGGAACAGCAGCAGGGTTGTAACCGATCTTCTTGATGTATGAGGAGACTTCCTTCTTGATTTCCTCAAAACGGGCCTCACTGAAGGGGGGCTCGGTGGAGTCCATCTTGTTGACTCCAACGATGAGCTGCTTGACTCCCAGCGTGAATGCGAGGAGCGCATGCTCACGGGTCTGTCCGTTCTTGGAGATACCAGCCTCAAACTCACCAGTACCAGCGGCGACGATCAGGACGGCACAGTCGGCCTGGGAGGTTCCAGTGATCATGTTCTTGATGAAATCTCTGTGGCCGGGAGCGTCGATGATTGTGACATAGTACCTGGCAGTCTCAAACTTCCACAGAGCGATGTCAATGGTGATACCACGCTCGCGCTCAGCCTTCAGCTTGTCCAGTACCCACGCGTACTTGAAGGAGCCCTTGCCCATCTCCTGGGCCTCCTTCTCGAACTTCTCGATGGTACGCTTGTCGATACCGCCACATTTGTAGATCAAGTGGCCGGTGGTGGTGGACTTGCCGGAGTCGACGTGTCCGATCACGACAATGTTGATGTGAACCTTTTCCTTGCCCATTTTTGGTTGATCTAAAACAAAACAATGCCAAATTACAGAAATTACCACCGGCAAATATGAAGCTTGATGGAAACCGGCAAGGTCGACTCGAGAGCAGAGATGATACGCGGCCGGCAATATGGCGGACGCATGGCCGCCTCGCCCTATCTTGACAATCACAAAGAATATCGGCCATTGCTGGCAAAATCTCGGGGGAAATAACTAGAATCATGCAAATAACCATGATCCCTTTCATATTACTGCATGAAATACTAGAATAATTCACTTGAGGAGCAGAAATATGGCAAACACACGGCTTACAACCACGTGGTGACAGCTAATACCGGTAAGGAAGTGTGACGCGTAAGCACATGGAACTTTCGAAATTAGAACTTTTGCGATAGTTAGTTCGTATTATTTAGCAGAAACAAAAGACTAGTTTAACTTTTGAGTGAGATAACACTGTCAAAACTTGAAACATTTGGAAAAAGGGGATCCGTCCGTTCAGCAATTACACCATGATTACGGGCCTTGCTCTACGGTAGTAGATGGTTACCACTGTGATTTTGTAAGCACGAGAACTTGGGAACTATTTAAAAGCCGCAAACACTGGTTTTGGACACTGCACTTGTAACTATTCCCTTTTGACACTCACCACGGATACGACACGTGTACTATCCGAGTCAGACTCCAACAGAAAATGAACGAGAAATGGATTTTCCTTCAGATGGAAGGACGTGGAATACTTCCGGTTTTAAGTGTTGCTATTATATTTAATTTTTCCCCATAATCACAAAACACGTTCCGTTATACCAGAATAGGCGTTTTTCTATACGCGCCGGTCCGGCACCGGCATCGGCACCAGCACCGGTAACCGGTATAGTGAGTAAGTGAGAGACAGCTATACTTCTATCCCTCTCTTACTCACTAAACCGGTGCCGGTGCCGGGCCGGCGGCGTAAAACGCCGTAAACACCAAATGAGCCTTTAAAATCTCCGAAAAAGACGGTAATTATAATTTTATCATAGGAAATTGAGGGACAGAGGTATTATATTGTCTCTCCCTTTCCTAGTTTAAGTTTAAGTTTCTAGTTTAAGTTTTTCGCCCCTGTATAGTAGACGCCAAACAACTTGAGCAAAATGTGACGTGGTGGGGGAAAGTTTGCGCATGTACACTTACGTGCAAAAAAAACGACACACTTAAGTCTAAGTCTAACCACCGCACTCAGAGAGATTTAATCAACCATAAAGTCAGTACCAAATTTGAATTTACATACAAAATCCTTTACTTAGTAATCCTTAATGAATCATTAACTGACTCTGGGTACGGCGGTAAGTCTAACTATATAGATTTAATAGTCTGTGGATATGACTATCTAAATAAAACTAAATTATTTAGCGACATTTGTCGTCTTTATTGGTGTCTATTAACAAATAATAATGATTTGACAAAAGACAAGATTTTGACGTGACAACGTCTTATAAATTGGTTTGCCGGGTGACACTTCAAGAAACTGCGTTACGCTCCGCTCACGTTATGCGCTCACAATGAGAGCGAGTGAGAGGGACGCGTCCCTTCCACTCGGGCATGGTTAGCCCGCCTAAGAGCGAGAGAGACAGACATAAAAAGTCGTTGTCACGTAAAACTTTCGCCCGTATACCGACTTTACAGGCAACCAATTTTTTTTATGGGATACCTACGATTGAAATTCCATAAAATTACGTTTTTCCACGTACACCTATAAAACATAATAATATCTCCAGCGATAGAAAACTCATCATATACTTACCATCTTTCTGGCTTGCCTTTTTAAAACTAAGTTCGGACGTCGAGGCATTTTTTATCCGTGATTTCACTGCACGCAAGTGTATTGGGCAGCGACGAGACGTGAACTCAAAGCGGGAAACTGATCTACCAATAGCGTGGCTAGGCGCGCTCGATGCGATTCTCCTTCCGCACGCCGCGTCCCGCACCCCATACCGTGGTGCGCAGTTTCATATATCAGATGGTTTCTGCGCATGCAAGGTCATTTGTTCAAGTTGTTTGGCGTCTACTATACCTAGCACTAAACACAATCTATTGTACTTGAGAAGTAAGGTGCTCATCCCTTACATGTATGTACCTATACAGACCTATACCCTATCCAACATAGGATGATCTCTGACAGCTTGTCACTGTGACTTTACTAGGCATGGGGATAATGTCTAGAAATAGAAATAAGATTGCTATGCCCGCGTTCAGACTCAGTAAGGTTGCTCACTCTTTTATGGGAGTATGGGAGTATGTGTTAGTTTTTATAATAAAATACCTAATGAAGCAACGGACCTACCAGAAAGGAGGTTCAAAAACTATGTCAAAAACGATTGAATTGAAGAAGTCTTATTACAGTGTAAAAGAATATTTAGATGACAAAACTGCATGGTCTTTACCATCTCAGCGCACAGAAATCCAAAGAGGGGCGATGGACTGAGTCAGTACGTCTCTCCTCGGTGTATTTCCTTAGACTTAAGTAGAAATACATAACATTGTATTTTTAAGGCTCTGATATTTTAAAGGAGGTACGGGGGAGGTTTCTTGCCCTTCTTTGCTCCATCCCTAAGCCCACAACTTCCGAACGGGCGGTAGTATACAAAAATATTATATATATTGACGTTGACTAAGTAATATGTATGATTTTATGGTCAATAAAAATTTTGAACTGAACTGAACTGTCGATACAAATTATCGATATTCTAACTAAAGTTTCTGAATGTTTCTAGCAAATCAAACAAAAGGATGTTGTAACATGTTTTTATTCTCGTTAAATCGATTCACAGCCCAAATCACCATCATCAAACTCTGATTCGGACTCGCTGGAGCAGTCTTGTAGATTTATAATCAGTTCCTGTGTAGATTGGTCATCCATAATTTTTCTTGTTCTGTCGATGTCTTCAAAAATTCTATTATATGTTCCGAGTCAAGATCGATAACTTGTCTTACGATAAGTGTCACTATTTGCCAATTAAGTATGCTAATTGTCTATAAATTTTACCGTCGAAAAATACGATACTTCATAGGCGTGTTTTGACACTGACAGCTGTCAGAGATCATCCTATGTTGGATAGGGTATAATTTATTGAGCACCATTTGACAACCGAGATGTTTTCACTAGTTCGGTTCGGTTGTCTGTCACTGATCCCTCCTATTTTACGAAAAAATTTTCTAATCTATCCTCCTTTTTTTAGTAAGTAGAACCTGTGTAAACCATGTTATCTGTCAATAAACAAATTTCTAAAAAGTCCCTACGTAAACGGGTTTCCATACACACGGGCCCGGCAACGGTGACAGCACCGGTTTAGTGGTAATGTGAGGGATAGAACTATAGCCGTTGCCGGGCCAGGGCGTATGGAAAAATGCCTATTAGGTATACGCCTATCAAACTCTTCATCGATCAAACTGATTCGATCTATCGACGGTCAAGCGGACGGATGAGCCGTTTGATTTTCCCACTCACTGGAATAAAATTAGGAGAGAGAGAGAAGGAAAATAGATTAGATCGGGAGAGAGAGAGGAAGACAGCGCGCGAGCCCTTCGATTTCACATTCACGGTCTGGCCGTCTGGCGTAAGATGGATTTGCATGCGATGAAACTGACCGTGAATGCCCAGCTTATGTATATGTATGTACAGGGCGCGCCAAACTTTGTGTCTGTCTGAGTGCGCCGCACTTGACTTCACTTCACTGTTGATAAAGGATGTAGGTATTTAGAAAGCATCATAGTTGACTTTTGCAGATTTGGGTTCACTGGTCCATAATTTAACCACTGAAAAAATATTACTTATTAGCATTTTCCTTCTCTTATGTGGTAGTTTTTGAGCCCAAGCGCCTTCTACGGGCAACATATTTTTTTGATACGCAAAACCGATCAAAACGCCTTAAATTGCCTAAATGTCAAAATTGTTACCAGCCAGCCACCATAACCATAAGACGTAGTTGTCGCTTGGACTAATGTTAATAGTACAGCTTGTAAATGTACAGTCACCATCAGATATATCGTAGCGAGCGGTGGAGGTACTCAAATATTGTGTCCGTGTTCCGTGACGACACTGACAAGTGTGAGTGTGACTACTCTCATAGAGAATGTATGAAAGGATATTTTTCACTGACACGGACCTGTGCCGGATCGGTGGGATCCCTGATATGTGTGAATCGACCTTAAATCACTAATACACACTAACACACATCTAAGGAAAATATTAAATGTTATTTGATTTTGATGTCAAACATTGCTCTAGATACAAGGATTTTTATTTATATAGCAACATTTTGCAGACTTTACGTCACATCCGATTATTCATGGCAATTATAGGACACGTTCATATTATTTTATTCTGTCATGATGACTTAGTATTTTAAACTAGTAATTTTATAAATCATGCATTTATTAAATGGTCTATTAATTGATTAATGGTACTATATATTTATTTATCTAATTCCTTTTTTATATATTTTTACTAAAAATAGAATGAAGCCTAACAACTGTCAAACGCCTTTCCTCCTGAATCCTCCTTCCCTCTGCGTCATCATAATTTATCCCCCCCCCCCTGCCTGCATTCCCTCCCCCGCCCGCGATATTCCCCCCAGCCACCCAGCCAGCCACAGCCAGTTCCAGTTCCCCAACCCCCGTCCGTCCTTCGCCCCAGCCCAGCCAGCAGGCAGGCAGCCAGCCAGCAGCAGGGTAGGGTAGGGTGGCCGTGGCAGGCACAGCCAGTAGTAGTGAGTGTATAGTAGTTCGTTCGTCATGTTTTCAGAAATAATAATTGAAAAAAACAAATGTATTTGAAGCAAACAAAAGAGTACCGAAAATGGAACCGTAAGTAAGCTAAGCTGTAACAATAACAAGTGTCGCAATTAAACCTAGTGATGTTAAATAACAAGAAAATATAAAAGACGCAACATGTTTAAAAATCGAGGTGATATTGTTTATAAATGTACAGTGCGACTTCTTGAGGATACAGAGATATTGGAATGTGAATTTCATGTAAGTCTAATTACACTCCATAAAACTCCAATTAAACTCCTACCCATATTATCTTTGATAAATCTTGTAATACTTTACTTTTTTGCAGCCAAGTTACAAGGGGAAATATCTTCTTGATTATGTTTGCCAGCAGCTGAATCTTACAGAAACCGACTATTTTGGGCTTCGATATGTCGACGGGAATGGCCAACGAGTAAGTTAAGTAGGCTACTATGATATTGATAATATCCTGTGGAACCCTTCATTGACACAGTAGGTACCAACATTTTAGTATAGTCTTGTGCCTGCTCGGTCATCAGAGAGAGCGCTCCGTACTAGTACATTTCAGTCAGTGTACTAGTACACTCTAACAGTTCTATTAGTACTATTAGGACATTGGATCTTATGAATAAAACAATATGCCTGCTCGGTCCTCAGAGAGCGCTCCGTACTAGGACATTTCAGTCGGTGTACCAGTAAGCTCTAACAGCTTTATTAGTACTATTAGGACGTTGGATTGGATGAATAAAAAATGGGCTATTAGATTAACCTTTCTTGTCGTGCAGAGCAGAAACTTCAGGAATATTATACTCTGTATTCACATATTTATACAATTGTACGTGTCAGTTTGCATTGCAGAAATAAAAAGTTAAATAATATTAGATTTTCCTTCATACCTAAACAGGCTTAGGACTGTCATTCTATGTAGTCTCTTGACTACTTGTCACTTCTATTAAAGTATAATAATAATGTAATGTAATGAATGGCTCCCGCCCGCCCCGCCATTCTCCTTCTCGCTGAAACGTTTCCCTACGCTAGTCGCTAATCGGACATTCGTTCTATTAGGACATGACCGACCGACCGAGAATCTCGGTCGGTCGGTCGGTCATGTCCTAATAGAACGAATGTCCGATTAGCGCTCGCTCGGTCGGTCATGTCCTAATAGAACGAATGTCCGATTAGCGACTAGCGTAGAGAAACGTTTCTTTTCGTTCATTGCACGGTAACGTTTCCTAATCGTTCTTCGTACATGACCGACACAAGACTATTTTAGTAGATTATTTTGATTGTAATCATGTGATGTGGTGATAATTGTACTATTTTATTTAGTTAGGTACTTTACCAATAACTAGGATTCATAGGCACCATTTCCCTCCTAACTTTACATGTCCCAACACTATTTAATGAAAAATAAAAAATATTTTTCAGATTCCTTCATTCCACCACCTCTTTGTTTCCTACAATATTCAAATTAGAAGTTTTTGTCAAACTATTTTTTTTCCAGCACTGGCTGCATATGGCAAAGCTCATCCTGAAACAAGTGAAAGGTGAGACAATAATCTATGATTATTTTATTCTAAAATGAGCCTACACAGAGATGTATGCCAGAATTATAGCAAGTGGAGGTCTTTAGTTTCTGCCTACCTGTCTTCTGGAAAATAGATGTGAGCATATGCACTTTAAGGAAATTCACTTCCTTTCTTTTACAGATGCTTCACCAATACTGTTTAGCTTTCGGGTGAAGTTTTATCCGCCCAACCCGCTGCTTCTAAAGGAAGACGCCACAAGGTTCCAGATCTACTTGCAGCTGAAACGAGACCTGCTTCATGGCCGCTTGTACTGTACGTCCAATGAGGCTGCTATGCTCGGAGCACTCATTATACAAGGTAATGCCAAAATTACCACACAAATGCTGGTTAAATATGCCTTCATTTGTAACTAAATGTTGGGTATAGATAGAGAGATAGGGACAGTCCAGAAAGCGACACCTGAGAAAGTGTTTGTGTGGGTGTTGCCATGCCATCTGTTTAGCGAAGTGTGAGATATGTCTACTTATATAAGTTTTGTCAGTGTAGTTTACTCTTGTCAAGTAGCCCACACAAATGCAATTCTCAGGTCTTGCCTTTCCTGTATCTTCTGAGCACCACTTCACGGTACATTGTATAATATGGCTGTTTTATAAACAGACCATAGATAGGCATTATGAAGAAAATATGGACAGTTTTTTGTCCAAATCAATTGATTGAAGACATTTAAGAAAGTATTTTTCGCCCTCTTTTCAGTGGAGCTCGGCGATTATGACCCTAACATTCACGTTGGGAACTACGTCACAGAAATGAGGCTACTACTTAGACAGACAGACGTTTTAGAAGCCAGAATACAGGTGAGATTTGCTATAATGTTGTACCATATGACCATGAAGAGTTCCTTGATAGCCATTGAATAGAGTTTAAAAGTAAATACATCTACAACGAGGGAATGTTTGTGAGGGCCTAGCTGACAGGCAATATCCTTGCCACATTATTGCTTGCATGTTTGATGGCTGTTTTTGACAGCCTGCTGCAACACGGCCTAAAGCTATGATTTGGCCATGTGAGGCTGGATTTTACCAACAAAAAGTTATACGAGAATAACCATCCTGGGGATAACTTGTATGACAGATGACAGTTCAAAATGAGGTGATACTGGTGTCTAAGAAAAAGTAGAAGATACTCTCGAGTAAAAGTTGCTCTCGAGTAAAAGTTACTCTTTTGTTGGTAAAATCCAGGCTAAGTGTGACTTTTATCAAAGCAAAACATTCCAAAAGTGACTCGGCAAATTCATCGATCTTGGTGTTAGTAAATAATCGCATGCACCGCACGCATCATAATATCCAGCTTCAAACAACAGATGAAATTAGCCATGAGCATGACCCATATTTGCATCCTAGTTTTGGCACTGGCTCGCACGGTCGTGACCCAGTAGGCATACCCAAATACGGGCCAAGGATAGTGAAACTTGGTTTGAACCAAGTTATTGAGGGTGGTTCTTGCAAGATTGCCAAGCTAGGCAGTAAGGTATGTGAACTCTTCCAGGTATTGAAATGCGAACGGTATGTTTGTTTTGCTTAGAATCAAGTGTAGCCACCGCAGCTGCGCTGCTGCAGTCGTCGTGTTGGTGGCGACGCGAGTGACCGATGACAGCGAGTGTCGGTAGGTAGTACTTAGTAGAGTTGAACTACGACAACATGGCGCGCCCCTCCAGCAGGGCCGTAATTGTGCAAGCGAATCGTATGACAGTGGCTCTAGTGAGGGTTCAACATTACGCTTTTGGCTTGTCGACCGTGCCGCGCCGGCTACAAAAACCGGTCAAGTGCGAGTCGGACTCGCGCACGAAGGGTTCCGTAAAAAACATGTATGGGAGCCCCCCCTAAATATTAATTTAATTTTAATTTAATTATTTATTTTTTAAGTAAATAACATACTCAATATATTGTGAACATTTTAAGCGTCTACCTGCTACCATTATCGATATCGAGCAAAAATGAGCAAAAAAATCACGTTTGTTGTATGGGAGCCCCCCTTAATAATAAATTTCTTTTATTTTTTTGTATTTCTTGTTAAAGCGGCAACAGAAATACATCATCTGTGAAAATTTCAAGTCTGTCTAGCTACCACGGTTCATGAGATACAGCCTGGTGACAGACAGACAGACGGACAGCGAAGTCTCAGTAATAGGGTCCCGTTTGGCACCCTTCGGGTACGGAACCAAAAGAAACGGTATTTCGCGATTTCGCTATAGCTATTGACACGCGATTCGCTTGCAGGATCCGGCCCCAGTACTCGCCGGCGAGATCACTAGCCTACTACGACGCGTGACAGCGAACTTTACCTACAACAAGAAGATTTGACCAGACATTCCCATCCGCATGACAAAAGCATGTGCATAGTAACATCACATCATCACACAGCCTCTTCTCTGTCACAGGAGCTGCACCGCGAGCCCGCGGAGGAGTCCCCGGGCGGCGGCGGCGGCGGCGGCGGCGGCGGCGGGGGGGTGCGCGGCTTGGTGCCGGCGGAGGCTGAGCTCGCCTTCCTGAAGATCGCCTGCCAACTCGACACGTATGGCGTGGACCCGCACCCCGTCAAGGTAAACTAACGACTGTTTGTACAACACGAAACACTAGTTTGACAGGTTTGTTGCATTAAGATGTGTAGAAGGTACGCCCCCTGTAAACGTCACTCACGCGCCAAAAGATTGTTGAAAGACTGTAGTTCATCTCGGTGGATATAAAGAGATGTGGGCACAGACCACAGACCATGGATGTGGGTGGGAGTTTACTGGCATGCAGCTTGGCACTGACCTTACACCGTATGTGTGTGCCACTTATACAGAAAGGTGGGACGTTTCTAACTTTTTCCCAGGAGGACCGGACAATAAGTCTGGACCAGCGATGTGTGGGGGGGGGGGGGATGGATGCACAGAAATAGCTGATATGGATGAACCTTGCCCGTTGGCTTGTCTCAGTATGTCATGAATTCGGAATAAGGTTGGGTTGGGGGTAGTACAAATAGCATTTCATGCGGCGGCGGTGCTTCCATTTTGGCACAATACGCATCGTGTCTCAGGTATATAGGCGAAACTCTTTGATTGGGCATCTGTCAAACACAATTAAAACTTTAAATAAATGAAACTCTTTGTTTAGTCAAACATACGATTCGATAATAAAGTAAGTAAACAAAAGAGTTTAAGTTTCAATTAATCTGATAATTTCGCTGTGTAACTAAATATTAGTCTAATGCCCGATTTCACCAACAGTTAGGCGTCACTTAGCTCTTTTCTTAGCTGTCCAGCGACTGTTTCGGTGGCCGGGCTCTTAAATTTAGGGGGTCCCCCAGTAGCCTAGATGAACCTTAAACTTAGGTCAAAGCGAAACAACTGGTAGGTGGCCCCTGAAGGAAATAAAGTGTCCCCTAAAGACAGGAATTGTTGGTGAAATCGGCCATAAATGTCTCTATAAACCGAGTACCCCAACTTGCCTCAGGACCACAGAAGCAACCAGTTGTACCTGGGCATCAACCACAGCGGCATCATCACGTTCCAGGGCGTGCGCAAGACGCACCACTTCAAGTGGTCCGAGGTGCAGAAAATCAACTTTGAGGGGCGCATGTTCATTGTGCACCTCAACTACCCGGAGGTAGGTGACGATAGGGCGGTCTTCCTAGTGCGGCGATGGTCCTAGTAGGAATGGTGGCGTGACGGTAGCGTCGACTCGGTCTATGGTACTGCCAGTATTTTTTATTGGCAATTACCATGAAACGACGAAATGATTACCTGTCAAATTAGTTTCCGCCTCTCTCCGCGCGCGGTATAGGAGTGGACGCACTCTAAACGGCAAGTGCGAGAAGGACTCGTATACGAAGGATTCCGTTCGTTTCATTCTACAAAAATAAACACAAAAGGTATAACCATCACTTGTCGGGAAGGAGACCCTTTGCGTTTTTGAAATTGGTATATTTGATTGCTGTTAACATTCAGTGAAAATTAGTTAATACTCTCTATCTATTTATGGTTCATGAGAGACAGACAGATGGTTGGACAGACTTGGCACCCTTCAGATAGGTAAGACTCAAAATTGAGTATTGAATTCCTGGCTAAACATGCTTGCAAGCGTGCAGCTGTGCTTCTGCCAGCTCGTTTGGAAAAATGCGTGTCGCCATGTTGTTTTGTTTATTCCTACTGCACGGTCTATTTGACACTGGCATTCACATAAGTTGTAGCGTTATACCGTACAGCCGCTAAATTAATAAACTCAAAAGTTGCCATCCCAGGCCTAGGCCAGATAACCCAAGCAAACTACTGGACAAAAATATTGTATTTATACAACAACTAACATTTGCTATTCTAGGTCTACTTCCCATCGATTTTATGACTCGATCACCATAATATGGGTCATCTGGCAGTCTGCCACACAGACTACATAACAACCCAATGTTTGTCTAATATTATGGCGCATTGTGTAGTAGCGCTGGTGTGTTTACACGTTTCAGAAGAAGCACACGGTCGGCTTCAAGTGTCCGAGCGGCGCAGCGTGTCGACACGTGTGGTGCTGCGCTATTGAACAGATGCTGTTCTTTACGTAATTATTACTATGCTTACCCGCAGTTTTTTTAATTCAAAATAGGCTTGGAAAATAATAGGACACATGGTTAGGAGGGACGACGGCTGATGGACTAAGGCGGTGACAGAATGGGCTCAGGGATCCGCGTAGACCGAGAGGCAGACCACCCGCCAGATGGTAGGGTGACATCGCCAAAACTGCCGGGCAACAGTGGATCAGCTCGGCCCAGGACCCAAATGGCGTAATGAAGAGGAGGCCATTACTCAACAGTGAGTGCTGTGGAGGCTGGATAGATAGATAGAAATAATAAGTGTTTATTTGCCACATAAAATTATAAAATGAACATAACATGAGATCCAACTTAATTTATTTGTGGCAAAAAGGACGACTCGGCTTATGCTGAGTGATGTAGATAGATAGACAGAATTCAAAATAGCGGCACGTGATTGAAATAACAAGTTGTCACAGTTTTATTATCTGTTTTGATCCACTACTTCTCGAGATTATGAAGCGTCCGTGGACTAGCAGTATTTGCATATCGGCATCGAACGTGCGGGCTGGCTATCTAGCTGAATCGGGCACTGGTCGTTTGATAACTTCTGATAGCGTAGCACAGTAGCACGTGGGCTGCGCGTGCCGTTTAGTTTTTTATCGGACATTTAAGAATTTAGATGTTGTGCATGACATGCACCTTTTATAATACCGAATTGTTGTATCTCCAGGCTGCCGTCGTCACAAGACGCGTGCGTGTACACAGGCGGCGGTCTGTTCTCGTGGGGGACCAAGTTCAAGTACGTGGGGCGCACGGAGCGGGAGATACTGGAGCGGGACGGGCTGCTGCCGCCGAGGGACCACGGGGTGAGTGTCGAGGGACCGCGGGGTGAGTGCCAGGGACGACGGGGTGAGTGCCAGGGACCACGGGGTGAGTGTCGAGGGACCGCGGGGTGAGTGTCGAGGGACCACGGGGTGAGTGCCGAGGGACCACGGGGTGAGTGCCGAGGGACCACGGGGTGAGCGCCGAGGGACCACGGGGTGAGTGCCGAGGGACCACGGGGTGAGTGTCGAGGGACCACGGGGTGAGTGTCGAGGGACCATGGGGTGAGTGCCGAGGGACCGCGGGGTGAGTGTCGAGGGACCACGCGGTGAGTGTCAGGGACCACGGGGTGAGTGTCGAGGGACCACGCGGTGAGTGTCAGGGACCACGGGGTGTGCCGTGGTCCAGATTTTGCAAGCGAACCACATGTCAATAGCTAAGCGAGAGCGCGAAATACCGGTTTGTCTGTAGCCGGCGCACGCCTCGGCGCGGCAGAATGTTTGAGACCTCGCTATAGCCATACGATTATTTTGCAGAATCCCATGGTTCATTGGGTTAATTATGCTACTAAACCCTATCACGAACGTTCTCGATGAGTCATATTGAACAGTTAAATAATAAATGTGTGTAAAATTATAGATTTACGCATCGAGAACGTTTAAGACAATGCCTTAGTCTACATACTTCACAGACAACTCATATGTTTGTGCGTATACTGAGACGCAGGCCACGCAGAAAATTATTGGCCAGGGCAAACTTGCGCGTCAAATGAAGACGTCGCCTGCCCTGCCTAGTGAAATCTTTTTTTGTGTGGCGTGTCTCCTGCGACTCATTCATCATGCATAAACAATGGAAAACATACAAATTGACTTGGATGAAGTGGCATTTGATAAAAAGAAAAAGCGTGATGATGTGATGCCATGTAGGCTCAAATTATCCTTTGGACTTCCTAATTATATTTCTCTATAACACGATATTTAAGATTGAAGATTGATCTCTGGCTTGCTAAGGCCTAAGCTTGAAAATAAGGGGCCGTTCATAGCGGGTTTTTTTTAACTAGATGACTGAAATAAAAGAAACTGTCTTTTCAGGAGGAAGGTTCCAGCAGCGGCAGTAAAAGGAAAGCGTCCAGCGTTCCCGCCACGCCCTCCACACCGATGACCGGTGACTTTGGTGAGTTCATTATCTCCAACCAAAGAGGCAAAACATAATAATATCAGTGTGGCAGCTTCGCGAGGCATTTTCCGCACGAAGCAGCTCGGCTTGTGTGGACGTGCCTCAGCCGAGACAAGGTTCGCAACGTTCCCTCGGGCGGGTGGCCGAGTGTCGGTTTATTTTTGCTCAAAGGCGCCTCAGTGGCGGGTGCACAAAGATCTCGCAGCCTGTAGACCCGTCTTTAGAAAGTGCAGAATAGCGTTTTTAAAAAGACGCTGATTGAACCCAAAGCAAGGCCCAATGACGTCTCAGTAAAGCTGTAGGTAACGAAGTATCTCCGCTTGCAGGCTACAGCAGCCTGCCCCGCTCCACGCACAGCGCCCCGCTCGGCGGCGGCGGCGGCGGCGGCGCGTGCAACGGCGGCTGCCTGCTGAGCGGGCCCGCCGTCGACATCGCGCTCTGCTCGCACCCGCACGAGCACAAGAAGGAACACAAGACAGGTACGGAACGTCGAGCAGGCATATCTGATAGCGCGACGAGTTCAGATGAACCAAACCGAACAGAGTCACTGACATTTTAATTCAAATACATTTCGATGCGTAGATTTTGCTGCGGCCTACACTGTAGACTGAGCACTTCATCACACCGACGGGTCTGTAGCGGGGTGGGTCTCAAATACACCAAGCGGACGGCGGTTTGAATGCGGTCCCGCGCTGTTGTGGTGGTTTGGCGGCCATTTGACCATTACGTTTGATAACATTGACCGACATCTTGCTCACGACCCGTCGGTGATGTGCCGAAGTCTTACTACACTAACACATCTCTTATTAAGGGTTTAGGGAACCTGATTCAGACCAGTGTAAAAGCTTTATACGACTGAAGTGAAACCTTTCGCGCAATTAGTGCTCTTTTTGAACAGTATACAAACTCTTATTATTTTAAAATAGTGCAGTTTATTAACTACATCAACGTTGCTTTGATGTCTAGCCATCTGTCAATATCTTTACATAAGAGTAAACAGATATTAATAAAAACTGCTACGTTTACAGCCGAGAATAAAGTATACATTAAGTGACTATAGTGAGATTTTTTTAACATGGCAATAGCGGGCATTGACCCGCTTAGAAAATGTATGCGATCCACCGACGCCACGCCAATCGTCAAATCGCTCGCGGGGCAATGACCGCTATTGCCATGTTAAAAAAATCCCACTATACTATAGCCGAATATTTTCCACAGCAGCGAGCACGGAATCCGAGCCAGTTCCAGAGTACAACTTCCGCGAGTCGTTCGAGCACTCGTCCTCCGAGTCCGGCATCACCCCGCACTCGGAGCCGCGCGGGGAGGAGTGGTCGCGCCCCCCCTCCGCGGAGCACGCGCCCCCCCGCGCCGGCCTGCCGCCGCCCGCGCCCCGCACCTTCAGCCTGCTGCGCACGTTCGTTCCCTCCTTCCTCTTCGTCTGTCTCGCGCTACTGCTTACTACGATACTTGTCTTCGAAACGGACTGGAGTCTGCTGAGAGGAGTCAAGAGCAAAGCGGAGATGGTCGCGCTGCATTATCAGTACTATGCGCCGTTGAAGGAGTATTTGAAGAGAAAGGTGGTGGAGCTTTTCTGATCTGTGGCGGAGGTGGTTTTTGGTTGTATGGTTGCATTTATTTCCGAGTACTTACTTTTGTTTAGCGCACGAATGCATTTTATTAGGTTATTTATTTGGTCTGTTGTTTGTTGATTTTTTTATAATGATGTTATGATATGACATTTGCGGAGTTAGTTGTAGTCGTACTAAGTATGCAATAATTGTGAAACCGTTGAGCACAAAGGAATTATTTACGCTTTAAATGATGACAATTTTATTAGTGACGCTATTGAATCTCAAAAAGTTTTCTAACTATATTAAGAAGGTGTGTAAAAATACGATAAATAAAGTTTGTATTGATACGATACGGTAAGGATAAACTAGCTATCTGCTGACTGCGAATCGATGTGTCAAATTTTTGGGACACGTTTTTATAGATTTTCCTAGGATTAGTCTAGCGACTAGTTTGACTAAAAGAACAATTAATAAGGGGGAGCTGGTGAGCGGAAGTTGATAGGCAATAATGGCCTTAAATGCACAGAGTTATGGATAAAATGATTGTGCTTGGAAAATTCGCAACAATAAGTGTGGGCGTATGCTGAGACCAGACAGACCACTCAGGTACAATCTTGCATAGCCTGCCCTGTCCCTAGCTGGATACAGACAAGATGTCGATGGCAATCTAGGGTGAACATGTGTTTAAATAAAGCTGTGTGCGCATGGAGTGGTGTACCCACACACACCAGGTTCCAGTTTAACATTTTTACATCTTAGATCGCCCCTGCCGCAGGCGTATATGTAGCCGCTGAACGTACGTAATTAATATGTTCTGCGTCGCAGCATAAGCCCAGACTAGTGTACGTAGCCATCGAAGTCTATGATAGATCGACTCATGTAAAAGAATATTCAGTAACAGCTGGTCTGCACAGAATAGCTTTAGTTGCTTTAAGATATGAAATTTCAGCACAAATGATCATCTTTCAGGCACAAATTAATATTGACTTTGTAGTTTAACATAATTGAACAATACAACACGTGCTTGACTCTTGCGTCAGCACCAAAAGTTTTTATAGAGTTTACTTTTATTTTAACTATGCGCACAATATGAGCTATTTAGATGATCTGATGAAATTGATATTTTTATAATAAGCTGAACTTTAGTTCAACAGTAGGTATAGTTTGCTATGTGACACTGCGGTGATAAATAGAAACTTGAATTGATTGGTATACAAAATAAGAAATACAACCGTTCAGAGACAGATCTGTATTTATTTTAGTAAAAGGAAGTGGTAGGATTAAATGAGGAGTAATTTTAATTACACACTCATCAAATGTTAATATTGTGAGCCATGAATCTTGCAGTGTGTAGATTTATTTAGAGCTAATCTACTTGGCCGTTAATTCACACACGCAAAGCAAAATAAATGTAATCTATGAAGCCATTATTACTGTATTGCAAAGTTAAGTATTGATTTAAACTACTTAGTGTAAATGTAAACTAGCATTTTCCAATTTCAATTAATTTCGTATTTTAGCCTCTTGTCTGAATGGTCTATTATGATAATGAAGATTGGCCTTTACCTACGTATTGAGCGCGGTAAATGGTTCATATCGCAGTAAAAAAGAATCATTACCATTTGATGAGTGATGAGTATTAGAAGTGCACAAGTTTATATTTTGTGATATGCTTACATTCTCTCATTAATTTATTTTGTTATTTGTTTCCATCTCTTATTTTTTATTCCTATCATAGAGGTAGTCTTCCAGTTACTAGAGTTATATTGTTTTTTTTAAGCGTTTGTACAGTATTCTTCAGAAAATAAGTTCAATTCCCTTGGAAGATATTGATAAAACCAAGGAGCTACCAAACAAAAATGATCTAAAATTAAGATATTAAGATATGATTCGAAACCGTTGAAATATGATGAAATGAGCTTTATCATAGTTTATCGTAATCATCTAAATCTGCCAAGGTCATTGGACTTATTTTTGAGGATTACTGTACTATCCCTTGCTGCCGGTTATGCGTAGTAGTTTATCAGAGCGGTATGTTGAACTATATCGGTACATAGTTTTCGCATTTTCACGCGAAATAGCGTGATTAAGTTGCAATTACCGGATGCAACATCAATTAAAACGTGCCATTACTGTACTTAATATATTATAAATAACACTAACACTAGTCATACAAACAAAGTAGACGCATAAGAAAACTCCTAAATAGACCATTTATTTAATTTATGACGACCGAATTTTACCAACGAAGAGTAACTTTTTACTCGAGAGTATCTTCTACTTTTTCATAGAATGACCATATTTTGAACTGTTATTCATACAAATTATCTCCGGGATAGGTAGTTATTATTCTCGCATAACTTTTTGTTGGTAAAATCCAGCCTAATTCAACTAACTCATTAAAATCAATGTTAGTTAAGTATAAAACTATTTACTAAACTTACCTTTCAATACGGCACCTCATGCAACATATCGTGCGATCAAATGATATATTTTTGTTTGAGTACAAATTAGTATATAATTACATGCAAATTTAGTTATGTTATAGTTTAGACATTTTAAAGATATTATCGCCGAGACCTCGCTATGCATGATAGCTACTATTTTTGTCTTTCTCTAAAGTTTCGATATTTACTATCGCCAAAATATTTCATAAAATATTTGAATGGAACTTCGCCGCAATACAGTCGGCATAAAAGTATGTGTTTACTTATTTCGGAATGTGACTCGAAAGCCCCATGTGGATATAAATAAATCGAAGTCCGAAATCTAAAACTTAATGTGCCGCTGACTGTACTTCTGGTATAACCGAAAGATATTTAAGGTCGCGATCACACTGCGAAGCGATTTCATTCGGAATAACTTTTGACCAACCAAAGTATTGGATTGAAACTACAATCTTCAGTTCATGTTTCATGACCTCATGATGATAGAATACAGGTTGATTGGCAACATTCGTCGGTGTAGGTAGCTACATATTTTTTTAAGTAAAAAAGTTTTGGACTAAACACAGCCAGAAAATAAATGCATATAAGGCAGTCTGATTGCGTCCTTATAAAGGGTGAGAATTTGTATGCGCGAGTGTGGCCTGAGCCTTAGATTATGCACTAGAATTTATATGTTAATTTATGTAGTTAGTAAGACGGTAACAATTTAGGGTCCTTAATTAAGCAAGAGCCACCTGCGGCCATTTTGGGCGAGTTTATGTCTAGTATTAAGTTTAATTTAATAAGTAAATCTCATTTAGCTGTCCTGAGACAGTTGAGAGGATAAAGGGATTGGCTATGAAGGCCACTTGAAGATGAAAATGATGATGAAAATTTTCATATAAGCTCGTAATAAAATGTGTATTTACATGTACCTGCAATTTTTAGCGATTTGTTAGGTTTTGTTATTTTGTATGGAAAGATGATTATGTACAAAAATCTTAATCAGGCATTTTTCTTCAATTTAGAACAGTGTACGAGATTTTATTTAATACAATTGCCTTATTAGAGTGAGTGTTTGTTAGGATAATGTTGAAACGCCTCTCGTCTAGTCATATTAAATTATATATTTTCCTCTTTACCCCGCCTTTACATATTTTCCTCGTGTTAATGAGTTTATTTATTTCTGTTAGTATTTACAAGATTGTATTGTTTTAAATTCGGTACTTATACCAAATTCAGACGAAATGACAAAAGGCGACACAGCAGTTAAGGGAATTTTGACATTCCTTTTAAGTCAGCTGACTCGAGCGTGCCAGTTTAGTAATAACATGTTGACCCGTAGCAATCATTATGTTTTTCTACAAATAAATAATATGAATATGATTCTCATTCTAATAATTTGAGTCTCGTATGGGCTTAACGGGCTATGTATTTTATTGACCTAAGTAAATATTCAAAAGTCTTGTTGATATTGTTTAGTTAAATCTCCAAATCTATTGCCCTGATCTCTACAGACAGCAATAGATAGGCATTGTATAAAAATATGATACATATTTGCTTCTTCTATAACTTTACCTTTTAGTACCTGAATAAAATTATAATTTATTTACTTTTTACCATCTCTGAGGACCAACCCGGTTATTTCAAGGAATTATGTTAAATGAGGACGTTATTTTTATATTGTTATTGCTTTTTACTCGACTATTTATCTGTTTATTAAATCAGCGTTAACGACATACTGTAATATAGCTCTTTTTATTAAGCTATAGTTTAAAATAAACGATGAAATTGTACCATGGAATATTTATTTGTGAATCGTGATCGAACATACTCATATCCAAACATTTCGACAAAGGCACAGTTCTGTGTCGCATTTGTTAATTTAATTTTTACCTAAACTATACTGTTAAGCCCTTGTCTCGCAGAAGCACACCGCTCGAGCGACCGAACAATGGCGAACTATTGTTAAATAAGATGTCGGCGAACCAGTTAAACTAAAAGTATAATGTTATCCGGCAGATGTCACTGACAGCTCAGAGAGAAATCATCCTTTGTGACAGAACACCGCAGTATACATTACCTGTGATTGCAGTTTCACTTGAATACCTAGTTGGTTACACTATAACTAAATATCAAGGTAACTAAAGCTATTTAAAACAAGAAGGTAAAATTTTTCATATTTAATTTTCAAAAAATATTTCCAAATTAAGCAACAAACAAATAATAATTATAACAATGTAAAAGAATATTTTTAATGATGATAGATATCAGACCGAAGTCGGGCAACGACACATTGTGGTGCACGAGATGATAATTATTTCATACGTCCACTTACTACCAGGGTTTGGGGCTCCGTCACTTATGCTTACTACTAAGTTGCTAAGTACAAATGTACGCCTCTGTTTGGTTGGATTGTTTTCGAGATAATATTGTAATATTGTGATTTTAGTCTGTATTTAATTAGTACATTATTTTATATCATCATGCTTGGCATTGCATTTGGTACAACCAAAGCGGAAACTTCAGTAATGCTGCATGAAAACGCGAATAGAAACGAAAACTGGTACTATATAGATATTATAGACCATAGTAGGAAGTGCACGTACGATCTATATTATAGACTATAGTAGGAAGTGCGCGTAAGAATTTGCTGTGGTCTTTCTTAATATACACAGCACGTATATTGATGTAGTTTCCGCGTCTATACATTAGTTGTTATATTATCATCTAACATCCGTTTAAATACGTATGGCACTTATATTAAGTTGAATACAAAAGGTCAACAAAAAATTTGGTATTGCGCAACTAAACCAACAAAATCAATTTGGAACCAATCCCATAATTTGATAGAGATCCATAAAATATATAAAATCCAATTATTTTTTACAGCACAAGTAGTACATGAACAAATCTTCAAAAATTATGAAGAAAATTAAAATCCAGTTTCACTAAGCATCTATTTGAGCTCGAAATAAAATAGATAACTAAATCAATGTTCCATATCCACCCTTAATGCTTTAATTTTAAACATGTAGCGCTTAATTAAGATTATTATACAATATACTAAATCTATACAGATGCGGTCACATCGTCTTACGCAGAATATTATTGTCCGTCAGTTTTAGAAGCTCAAAGCGGGGGCGACGCTGGCGCTACGGCTTCGCTGCAAAACTAAAGCGCGGCTAAGTCCGGTGCAACCTCAAATACTTAACACAACAGGAACTGAAGCGAGGTACCATAATGGCCGATTCACACATATTAGTAAAGTCACCGGTCCGACACGGTGCCCCGGCACAGATCAATCACGGGCGTATCACTGAAGCTCTGTGTACTGAGTACTGACAGTGACATGAGAGAATCAATCGTTGACGCAACACTGTAGCACTGAACCACACCTCGGACACTCCATAGAACGCTCGTAAAATAATAACCTATTACTACTACATGATCAAATGATGTTTGTATACGTGCATATGTGTGCGTAAATATTGCTAGGGCTGGTAGCGCGGCAAATGCAGCGATTTGCGTCGGGCGAACCGAAAGACGACGGCGCGACCCGAACACAAGCGTTTGCATTATTATGAAGTGACTTTGTAGGGGCGCTGCCGTTTCCGAATAACTGTCTAAAAGTGGGCACAGTGCCTTTGCCACCTCTTATGGGAAAAGGCGTGAAGCTATGTTATGTTGTTGTTACCTACTATTACATATTCTGAAGTAGGTAAGTACACTTGGCGTGAACTGTAGGTAGGTACCTACCTATCTAAAAACATCGTTAGGATTGTACAATATTCGAATTTTATGTTAAGTATAGGTACCTAGTCTCTGAGAGATTGAAAACAACCAAACCACTACAGGTTGGATCGCACCAACAACGAAATCACGAAATGAATACCTATAGTAAAGGTACTTAATTGATAATTATGTATTACGGAAGGTTTAGTACTAGGTATCTTAGAAAATAAAATATGAAAGAGAACCTTTAGAGAACCTCTCCTTTTTTGAAGTCGGTTAAAAATAAAATATTACGACACTGACTTATTATCAATTATCGTAGTCAGTAGCTAGTAATTACTACAAACATATAACTCTGTCTCTGTCTCGCACAAAGTCTGTCCTTGTGAGAGAGCGAGACACAAACAGCAAACGCTGACCAAGTTACATTCCGGGAGTTAAGGTATTAGAAATTTTATTTCTCAAAAGAACAACAATAGAGTTGCTGTTGTTTACCTTCTTTCATTAGTCGGGAACTGAAAGAATCTCCTGTCTTTGGTGTTTCTAGTTGACGACAGACACCCAAATAATGCACAAAACTTCACCATTGCCGGTTATTATTCACCGTATACGCGCGGTCACTCTTCAGGCGTTCAGCCGCGTCTATTGAACTTTCAACCAGTCCCTAGACGCCAGGGGTGGGGTGCGGTATCTGAATCAGCGCGGGGAAGGGAGTGGCCGTTCTGTACGGAGTACTATTATCTCTTCTGTGACTGAACCGAGCGGACACAGTGACGGAACTGATATGTGTGAATGGACCTTTACTTGTGATCGTGCGGCTAGTCGACAATGGATATCTGCGCGTGCCCGACCAGCCCCGTGTCGTCACTAGGCGCCGCCGGGTCGGCCGAGGCGAGCTTGAAGGTGGCGCTCTTGAGCGGCGGCTGATCCGGCGCGGGGAACAGGTAGGCGTCCACCAGGCGCGCCAGGTTGGCGGAGATGGGCGGCGCGTCGCGCGCGTCCACCAGCCCCGCCCCCACCAGCTCGCCCGCGATGCCGTCCGCCGAGTCCTTGCCGGCCACGAACTCGAACCGGATGTCATTGAGCTCGTTGCCCGCGTTGCGCATGCGCAGCACCAAGTTGATGAGCGGCTGCCGCTCGTCCTCCGCCTTCAGCGAGCCGATGGTGAACCCGGAGCGGCCGGCGTCCTCGGGCTCGCTCTCGTCCGAGCTGTCGGCGCGCAGCAGCGTGTTCATGGGGCGCGAGTCGCGCGCGCGCTCCTCGCCGGCGTCGTCCGCGTCCTCGTCGTCGCTCTCCCACACCCACTCGCCGGTCTCCATGCGGTGCAGGCGGCCCGACGCGCCGGGCTGCCGCTTGCTGGCCGCGTGCGCGCGCGTCTCCATGCTGGGCCCCGTGAGGACGAGCGTCTGCACCAGGTAGCGGCGGTCCTTGGCCTTCTTGAAGAACGAGTGCTTGAGGAGCTCGGTGGCGCTGGGCCGCTTGGCGGGGTCCTTGTGCAGGCACTCGGCGATCATCTTGCGGAAGGTCTTGCCGTACGCCTTGTACTGGTCCTTCTCCTCGGCGCCCGTGTCGAGGGTGGGCGGCTCGTTCTGCAGGGTCAGCATGAGCACCTTCATGGGCGGGTAGCGGTGGTAGGGCGCCGTGCCGGTCGCCATCTCTATCGCGGTGATGCCAAACGACCAGATGTCCGCTTTGAAGTCGTACCCGTGGTTCTGCTCCATGACCTCGGGCGCCATCCAGCAGGGCGTGCCCACGAACGTGTGGCGCACCTTCTGGCGCGAGATGTCGCGGCCGGTGGCGAGCCAGGCCGACACGCCGAAGTCTGCTATCTGGACTGTGCCGTCGTCGCCCAGCAGAATGTTCCCTGCTTTCACGTCGCGGTGTATCTGCCCGTTCTGGTGGAAGTACTCCAGCCCGCGCAGCACTTCCTTGAGAACAGTCGCGATGGTGGCCTCGTCGAACACGCCGTGTTTGCAGTTGGCGACGCGCGACCGGTGCTTGATAATATCCAGAAGACTCCCGCCCTCTAGCAATCGCAGAACCAGCCACAGCTCCTCCTTCACCACGAAGCTGGTGTAGTAGGTGACCACGTTCTCGTGGTTGCAGCTCGACATCGCCTGTATCTCTTTGAGCAGTTCGTCCATGCTGGTGTTCCACTTCTCGAGGTTGATGCGCTTGATGGCGCACTTCTCCTGGCGCAGCGCGCAGTAGGCGGCGTGCACGACCGCCGTGGCGCCGCAGCCGATCACTTCCAGCAGCTCGTACGACTCCTGGCTGTTGGGCCACGTGTGCCCGCTGCCCGCCATCTTGCACACTCACGCCTAGACACCACCTAGTAACGCCAAACTGTAAGGCATGCGCTCACAGCGTTTTATAGACTTTCATGACTTTGTCGCCCACGTGGATGTGGTGAGGGGGCCTGTAGTTTCTGATGAGGAATTCGTTGCGTGTGTCGGTGTGCTCGAACCTGTGTAGCGTGGAGCAGGAGGCGCGCAGTTCCGACACGGTGCAGTCGCGACGGATATTCGCTGTCGTGTGGTCTTCTAACTCTGTCGGGTACAAGTCGTCACCTGCAACATTTACACCAATCAACCTAGCTGTCAGTATATCAAAGACAGCGACCTGCAGCTAACAAGTGCGTACCTAGCTGTCAGTATATCAAAGACAGCGACCTGCCGCTAACAAGTGCGTACCTAGCTGTCAGTATATCAAAGACAGCGACCTGCAGCTAACAAGTGCGTACCTAGCTGTCAGTATATCAAAGACAGCGACCTGCAGCTAACAAGTGCGTACCTAGCTGTCAGTATATCAAAGACAGCGACCTGCAGCTAACAAGTGCGTACCTAGCTGTCAGTATATCAAAGACAGCGACCTGCAGCTAAAAAGTGCGTACCTAGCTGTCAGTATATCAAAGACAGCGACCTGCAGCTAACAAGTGCGTACCTAGCTGTCAGTATATCAAAGACAGCGACCTGCAGCTAACAAGTGCGTTTCTTGATAAGTCTTGCTTAGACAGAAATAAGTTTATTCACTGAAGAAAACATAAATACATAAACAGCATAATTTCAAAGGCAGACAGACATTAAAATATAGAATAAAACACGTATTTTCGAAACAAAAGAGGCTCCAACTCAGCAGAAGGCTACAATAGGGCTGCAGCGCTGATTTTCAGGTGTGTTTAGGTAAGTTGTCTGTCATCACATCAGTGTAGTTACCTGGCAAGAGATGCACCCACCCGTCTGTCGCTTGTACATGCAGCGGGTAGTACAGCTCATTCCCATGCGCGCTCCGCTGCCGCGCGAACTGAACCAGCTCCTCGATGTCGCAGACCTGCGAGACATGTATGGCTTAAGGTGCTTACATAAAGAGGCAGATTACCGGTACCGATCGGTACGGCCAACCTTAAAGTCTTCACAAAATAAAAGGCTCGTTTTGACAATTCGCGCCCATGAATAATTAATTAATTAAATTAATTATAATCAAACATGCCAACTATTGTAATACCTACTTGGAGAAAGGTTCGTACGACGGTTTCACTGGCTACTACTTTACAGGTTTCCTAGTGCAGTATCCAGGGCACCTGCTGCGTATTACTCACCTAGTGTTACTTTCCAACGGCTTTTACATTTTAAGTTCCCTGATGTAATTACTAGTTTATATAAGTTGTGTTTGTAAGTTATTACGTACGCATTAGGGGTTAAAACTTTATGGGCGTGAACTATCAATCTTTTATCCGGTCTTTTATTTTGTGTAAGGAAATAAGGTTGCCCGGAACTATCGGTACCTACCGGTAAATCTGTCTCTTTATGTAAGCACCCTTAGTCAGGCGGTATGCTAACCGATTTATTAATCGGTACGTTGCAAGTCTTGTTCATGCGCAATATGTACAAGATGTAAATGAATTAACGCAAAATGAGAAAAAAGCAACAACTTGGCCTTGACTGGATAATACAAGGTAATTTGTTAGGGACATCATTCTAAGCAACTTTCATTAAGGAACCGATTTGATCAGAGCAACTTTATTTTTCACTTCCCAGTACATTTTGGCCTGAGTGGATCAGCTGATTTGTATGAAGGAGTGAAAATTGTTACTCATTTTGCTTTAATTCATTTAAATACACCTTGTATTATCCAGTCAAGGCCAAGTAGTTCATTCTAACCAATGAAAACTTGATATGTAATACATTCACACACAAAGATAGTTGACATTCATGATGACACAATAATTTGAGCGGGCTTTACAGGACTAAGTAAACTTCGATACCTTGATGATGATGCCTATATAGGCATATGCTTTACCTGCGAAAGACGATGGAACTCGTACGTCTGTGGCGGGAACAGCAGAACCTCTTCCTGGGAATATCGCTCTATGATGTCTGACGGGGTGCTCCACTGTGACATGAAAAGAAACAATATTCAGATATACACTGGCCTAGTGGCTTCTGGACAAAAAAGTCCAAGACTTTGACAGTAGGTACCAAGACGTCAATTAATGCTTTTTGCAAGGGGATGAAAGAAAACTTAATTTCCCCTTATTTTAATGTCCAATATTTTTCTTTTTGGCCAGGAGAGGAACAATCTCTGCATTTTAAAGGTAATATACTACACAGGGAGCACTTATCCAGTGGAGAGCGCATAGATACTGCTGTACCTTAGAGGTAGAGAATAGTAAGTACACTTTTTGAAAATTTCATTTCTGTACCTTAGAGTCTACCTCTATTGGACTTACTATTGTCTACCTTTAAAAGTGGACTTACTATAGTCTACCTCTAAGGTACAGCAGTATCTATGCGCTTTTTCAACTCACCAATTTACGGCGGGGGACGAGGTAACTTACAGAGCTGTGATTGGTCAGCTGATTTTAGGACTGTTAGCAATGGTAATTTGGATAAACCCTTTGCCAGCCAGCCAGCAGTAAGTAGATGTGGGACGAGCATGGTGATGATGATTTCTAGACACCTCTATACACCTAACTGAGTACACCAATGGTATTCCAGTTAATTTTGTAACTAGTCAACCATCCACAAAAGACCCACAAGAATATTTTTTGTTGTGTTTTTCATGTTTTCAACTTTATTACCAAGTCATAAGGTTGAAAATCGCGGGCTGTCGTTTACGTATACGGACATTTGTGTCAGAGTAGCTTCCTTTTAAAGTTATTATTTTATTGATGTCACTAGTATACTGCATTCATTTTCTGTGTGTCCTTTGTGCAATGGCTTTCTTTGAATGGGTGTTGGCGCTCTTTCAAATTAGGCTGCAGTTGGTAAGGGGCGGCTAGATCAAAGGACACACAGAATTTGAACAGAGTATACTAAATGTGCCAACTGCTATGCTTACCTCAACATGGACAACCTCGTTGCTTCCCTCTATACTTTTCGGCTTGTCCTTGAAGGCAGTAACAAAAAATGCTGTATCAAATCTCTTGACAAACGAGTTTGGTGTTAACCAGTTACTCCAATAATGGAGGGACCATATGTCTGGGTAGCAGTCGAGCTCTTGGCAGAGGTTGAAGAGTTCTTCAGGGTCCTTGCTCACCTACAATGAGAGACCAGTTTAGTGTCACCTATCATTATATTATGGTTACCTATCATCTTTTGGGATTTGGCAAAATAAGTAAGAAATTGCAATATTTTTTGGTTTGTTGGATCTTTTTAGCATCATTAAATGTTCCTAATAAATGGACTTTTCAGGTAGATAATTGGTAATTCAGGAAAAACCATTGGGGTTAATAATCTATGATTGAGGAAAACATACATACATATTAGAGACTACCAGTTTGTCAAGGTCATGACTAACTTCAAAATTTAAATTTGTTAACAAGTATACCTTTTTTTGCCACTGTTGGACATCAAAGCCGGTGATAAAATCAGCAAAAAGACCTCCGTTTTGCTGGGGACGAGCTCTTGTACAAATAAGGATACCCAACTCTTCAAACGTCTCCCTTATGGCTGTTATTCTCAATGACACGTGCCTGAACACAAAAACATGATACATTACAGCAGATAAAACAAATTACAGTAGCTATATGAGAAAAACACTAATTTATTTCTGAAGCTTAGTAGATATTATGATTTATGACCCTTCTGTATTGTTGTTATCATGACATTTTGATATCTTCACATACCTACATACTACTACTACTACATCTACTCACACCTAGTCTAGCACTTATAGCTAAATCTCAGTCTATTTCATAGTAAAACTGGTGCACACTTCTATAAGATAAAGGTTAGTGGACACACAAAAGCAAATAAGACAACAAACAATGATAAAGATTGTAGGTTTACCTTTGAATAGGATCATCTTGGAATATAGGCGTTAGTGTTGCGCCGGGGCAGTGTAGGGCACTGAAGTGATCTTGGGAAAACCCAAAGGATTTGATGAGGTTTACCCACTCACGATTACCGTCCGAGGATTCCGTCACTCCGCCTGGAAACACGACTGAGTTCGCAAAGGAGGCGCCGGAACCCCGCGTCTGGAGCAAGACGTCGTAGTTCTCGCGGTTCCTATGCGGCAAAGAAGCCCTAGCAAGCACTATGAGCGATGAGGAGTCTCGCCAACACTTTGTTAGCCCACTTTTCATGGTCTAGTAAGATAATGCGGCGAGTTTTAAAGTACAAGGTCAATACTTACCGTGTTTTCTTAATCGTGACGTTTGTTAGATGGTGGCCTTATCTGAGTTTTACTGACAGTATTGTTTTTACGCTAGCGTAGTCGGTTTTGTAATTTACAATACAAAAATAGCACAAATTGACGTTCACTCACTCACTTCGCCATTCTCGAGTTCTCGTCTCGTTTTTGGACTGGTGGAAACGGAACGTAATGTGTCAAACTCTGGTAAAACTTAAATTATATTTCCACAATACAGAAAAACTATTGGTATTTCACGTAGAAAACTACAACCAAAAGGGTTTCGTTATTTTTTTCGTAATATTGCTGATGTTTTTAAATGACTAAAACATTGTTTATGAAAAAATATTTTTATAAAACTGATACATTTTTACGTAGAATCAAACGTTCTTATTACAAAAATGCGTTCATATATTATCTACGTTCATAAATTGTCTACGTCATCCTTTAGCGGCATTCAAATTAAAATGTTTGGAGGCGTTTTCTAAAAACTCGGAAATCAAAGCAGCTCGCCAGGATGTTGTCGTCGTAACCACCAGTCCCGGTCCTGGTGGTCTCATTTGCGTAGATTGTTCGTTTGCGACCAACATTGGTCAACAAACTAAATCTTTTCAGACAAACATATTAATAAAGTTTTGAAACTTATGTGATATTTACTATGATACCTTCCCCCGACGACAGTTGCACACACACACAAACAAAGTCACGGACAGTTCACAGCTGCAAGCAACTTTAAGCCGTATGTCAATAACTTACGGGTAGTTCTGGTTTCGTTATTCGAATTGAAATAAGTGGCAATTCATTCGATGATTAGGATTAGCGATCGCTAATTTTGTAGTCGAAAAATAATATTAGTGGCCGTCGGATCATTCGACTAAACAAAATCATTCATTATCGCGCACCGCTAAGTGCAGTGCAACCCGGGCGGGGCGCTCGGCAACCCAGCCCACACTGAGTCGGGCCGCGCAGCCGGGCCGCGGATCTACTTTGTGGCTTTCCAGGTAAAGAGCGGAGTGTCACACCACACGCCTGTAACAAGTAAGAACCCCAGGGTTCCGTCTACCACTGTCCAGCTCCAACACGTGATGATGACGACATCACTAGAAGATTATTATGAATAGTAGGTACTTGTCTTGTCATGATAAATTAAATGAGCCCAAACTCTATGGGCTTACAAGTAAGCATCTTAGGGCTCCTTCTCCACCTCCACCTTCCAGCACCATCATCAGGCCATCATCCATCATTAGTCTTCCCTTGTCGAAGTATTTATTGTCAAAGGCTAAGGTACAATACCACAGATTACTAAATAGTTACTACGTAACAGATACTTCACTTCACCAATACCTACTGCTATAATAGCCTACTCCGTCGCGTCAGCAACCGCTGCATGCTAAAATGTGCCTAAATGCTCAAGCGTACAGTTGTGATCGCCTCGCACCGCGCGATCTCACACTAATAGCAGGGCTGCCTCGCATCGCAGATACTCGTACGATACGAACACAGTTCAAAAAGTGCGTGCGCTTGGCTTGCGACAACCATACTGACTCTCGGGCGCCCGGGCTATAGCCGGGCGCCCGAGAGTCGGGCGCGGGCGGTAGGTAATTGTAGCGCGCGAGTACATTCAGTGATGGAGGCCTGACAATACGAAAAGGTCTTGATCAGGGGGGAATTTAAACTTGAAATGAAACAGACTCTTAATTCTATTCTACTATACGTAGAATAACAGATGTGTGTGGCCGTCGGAACTAACGCAATCAATCCAATCATTCAATCGATCAATGTTACAGTGGCGCCCCCCTGTCAGTGTCACTAAAGTGCCAAAACATCCAGCACTGTCACCCACACACCAACCTACCCACTGTACACCGTCCCACACGTTTCATTTCACCCAACAAGAATGAGAAATAGCATTCCAGCTCTAATACAAAACTGCCCACCTGTGAATAGTTCCGACGTTCCTGGATGCCTCTAATAACGAGGGACAGAAAAGGAAAATGGAAAAATCATGTAGGTTCCTATCTGTAGCCCGGCCGTAGGCGGCCACACTCCCTCCCCCACGTGAAAATGTGGGGTTGAACTGAGCCCTCCCGTTACGTTTGCTACAAAGTGAAAAGCGTGAAAAGTAAAAAATAATAATACCGGATACCACACATCTTTATAAGTTCTCTAAAGTTTCAATACAGTCATGTGATACCTGCTAGTAAATAAACATACTACAACTACTACTATTACTATACTACTTCTACTTGTAGATGCACGGATGTACTTGTAACATAAAATTAAATGGATGCTAATTAAACAGACTTATTTTTAATAGCGTTATTCGCCTCTAAAAATCTATATTGCCTTCTAAATTATCTACTAAGTTAGCCATAATTAACGAGCGTCTGAATGATACTATCTTAGCTACTAGTTATCTTCTATGCAAGCCACTCTAAATACAACTCAGCATTACATATTCTCAGCATATTCAGATTCAGATTAGTTTATTTGCATAATTATGATTTTGGTATTACATACAGTTCTTAAATTAATATAATATGTCATTCTATTCCTTATTCCTCTCGTAGAGGGTGAGAGAGAGGGAGGTCTCCCCGTCTACGCGGCAGTCAAGTGCCGAGAAACTTTGCGCGACCTGTACTAGCCAACCCATTCTGTAGTCGGGCCATATCTGCTAATAGCGATCGAAGCGACATCAGGGAGGACCCTATCTAAAGTGCCAGGGCGATTATGCGCCGTTCAAGGTCCCTGTAGGGTCCCGTGGTATTTGGGCTACATTTACTTTTCGCTCGCTTGACTGAAGTGAAGGTACGTCCGTACAATTTTTAATAAGTATTCTCTTTTGGTGCGTTCCTCGCCCGACGTTTGTCGTAGGTTAGGCGCCTGCCATTGAGAGTTTCATTGAAACTCGAATGAAAAAAACACGCCTTTCTCTTCCAGGGGTGGCGGGAGACTGTACCACAGACTGTACACACCAGCATTTCAATACTTTTGTGTGACTGGGGGCTAGCCTGTCGCCGCCGCAGCAAATGAAAGTTTCCTTACGGTGCGTATGATATTCATAATTCATAATTTGTTTATATAGGACAGTAAAAAACATAGAAAACGTGTACAAAGGCGAGCTTATCTCTAATAAGAGATATGTTACGGCTAATACGGTGAAGGCTAGAACTAGCTTGAGTCGGTTAATTTAGGTGCGCATTTATGTTTCTTTTGTCGTTACATGTCAACCTAACACGAAGAATAGAGGGAGATTCGGTTTGCTCCCCCTTTATCCTTCACCTACCCTGACCCACCACTTCGCCTAGGCCTAGACAAACCACTGATAGTCGAGAATGTAGTTCGAGGGTAAAATAGCTACTTAGAATACAACTACTTTCAATAAGAAACCGATTTGATTAGAGCAACTTTATTTTTTACTTTTCCATCGTTTCGTCTCGTGCCGGGCGATCAGCTGATTTGTACCTGGAGAAGTGAAACATAAAGTTGCTCTGATTAAATTGGTTTCATAGTGAAAGTTGTTCAGAATGATGACCCATTACGCACCTACTATCAAGACTAGCCTATCGAGCATAGTCTAGCGCAAAGTGATTGGAAAATGGAACATTGGATGCATTGTGTTGCAAATGCCCTCAGCAAATGCCAACTTACAAGAACTCTTTGGACAGCAGTAAATCCTACTTTATGGGTGATGTAAGCATACATTACGCAAGTACCTATACATACACGGTCTGAGTTACGGACAGTTCTAAAAGTTAATTCCAAAGCCGATTCCGCAATGTTACGCCTACGCACAGGGTATTGCAGGCGTACATCACGTACTACAGTTAAGGGTAATCTCATCACTTGTCTATTGACTTACCCGAGGGCAGTCCGGCTTTGCTATCCGAATTACAAAGTAGCCAGCCCGTAGATACTTCGTAGAAGTCTACGACTCTTGCCGGGACAGAAACGAGTTACCTGTGCTATTAGGGAAAACATTGAAGCGTTCGAAATAGCTTCAGACTTTTTCGGCTGAATAGAGTCAACGTTCGAAGGTTCAATAATCATTACTGACATCTTCCACGAATTCCATGCAAACTCCCTTTGTTTCGTATTCCCGCCTGTCGTGTCACCCCCCCCTGCCCCCCACCGGCGCGCAACAAGTGCGGCGCAGGTGGCGCCAGGCTCATTGATCAGCGCCTGTTGCGCCCCCCGCACACCCCGCAGGCAAGGGGGAGCTGGTATTCTGCCACAGTGGCTGAACCCGCTGAACGCCTGACCACTTCTTCCTACCGGAACTCAAATGTCATTATCTCCGCTGCAAGGAAGTCGTTAACCGGAAGTGAGGTCGGAAAGGGGTGATTATGTCTCGGGTAATAAGGGCGCTATTAGATATGCCGGTGCTTTGTCCTTTGGTTCCTGGGGGAGGTTAAATTAGGCGGGAGAGTCTTGACTTGAGGCTGATTTCAGTACACTCGAGTTGAAAACCTAAAAAATTGGATTTGGCCTTTTTGATGTAAAGACATCCATTTGATCGTGCTGTGTTGCGTTGCGTCAGTCCACAAATGGAATAAGTAGAAAGTATAACTTTTGTTTACTAATACTCTTCTCTTTCTACGCTTTGAATTCGCATGAATCAATCGCGAGAATTGGGCCCCAGATGTCAAAAATCTATGGCCTGTCAAAGCTGTCAAAAACTTAGCCACTCTTTATATTGAGTACGGTTGTGGATTAGTTGGTGTTTCTTTTGTGCCTGTTGCAAGCAAATGTCCTTTGTCCTCCTCCCAAATTCATCAATTTTTCTCCGACACGAGTGCAAAACTAAACTAACTAACTAAAACTTGCTATGCTGTAAAATTCTGTGATGGTAACTTAATTTTCCGCTTCAGAATAAAACGAACCGTACCTACTTGACCGAATCTTTCTTTTTGCATGGCATTAACGTGCGGTACTGAAACTTAATGAAGCAGTAACTAGTGTTACTGCTTTGTAAAGTAATTGACAGTAGTAAACCTCTCTATTACTTTAACACCGCCGTAAACTGAAGTTAAAAGAGTCGTTATTATACAGTTTCAGTAGCAGTAGGTAGTATGAAACTGCAGCGCTAAATGCTAAATACAGTACGCCCGTTTTCACCACCAACCCCTATATTTTAGGGGACTCTTTATTTTCTTTTAAGGCCACCTAGCGGTTGTTTGTCTTTTACCTAAGTTTAAGGGCCATCTAGGCTACTATAGGACCCCTAAAAAGGGGCTGACCTTCGTAACAATCGCTAGAGGGCTTAGAAATAGAGCTAAGTGTCCCCTAACGGTTGGTGAATTCGGGTATTACTCTTTCAGATACTTTCTGTAGTTAGAACGTGTCATTTGCAATAAGTTTTTAAATTAATTAAAACAGCAATGCAAACTTATGAAAGTTTTAAACTCAGAGTTCTGACACAGATTAATAAAGAGTTAATATGATTGGTTCTGATGAGTATAATACTTATCCTATATAATAAGTTACTATAAGGCATATGACACTTCTATTCAATCCATAAGTTGTGCGTTGTCGTCTACTCGTCGAGTGTGTACGACCACAGATCTACGAGTATAATACTGTACGACTTACGGATTTTACCAACGAAAGAGTAACTTGTACTCGAGAGTACCTTCTACTTTTTCATAGACACCAGTGACACCTAGATCAGATCACATTGTCCTACAAGTACAAGTTATCCCCGGGATAGTTATTCGACAAAAATGACAGTTCAAAATGAGGTAAGGTGTCTATGAATAATTGAAACAAAAAGTAAACTTTAGAAAAAACCGACTTCCACAAACCCTATTTGATTAGATTGAGTTTAATACAAACTGTAACCCCCTATCCCCCCCCCTTGGGGACTTAATTTTGTCAAATCCCATCTTAGTGCTACCCCACGCTACTAAGGAACCTCTGTACAAAGTTGCATGGCTCTAGGTCCACCGGTTTAGGCTATGCGTTGCCTGCCCGTCAGCCACGCATTGTATTTGTACCTAGTATTGAGCAGATCTGGTGGCCATATGTGGTCTTCATCAGCAGTTCCGCATCACAATATTATGCTTACCATGTGCATTTGCACGAGTTATTATGAAAAACACAAAAATCACTATAGGTCTGCCTATAATATTTGAAGAGTTCCCTCGATTTCTCCAGGATCCCATCATCAGATCCTGACCTGGTGTCAATGGGACCAATGAGAAGGTAAACCCTTTCAAACAAAAAAATAATTTTCCAAATCGGTCCATCCATTTAGGCGCTATCGGGGCACATACATAAAAAAATAAATAAAAAAAAAACAAACATCCGGACGAATTGTAAACCTTTGGGAAGTCGGTTAAAAAGTAGAAGATACTCCTGAGTAAAAGTTACTCTTTCGTTGGTAAAATTCGGTCTAAGAAATACCATATTACTGTATTATGTAGGTAATATAAATAATTATGTAACTGTGTGTCCCAGAGGCAGATCATACAGAGATGTGAATTAATTTGCACAGGTGTTAAAATATTGACAAACTTCGACTTGAAACCAAATAAAAATATCGCGTACGTAGCCTAATGTAGAGTGCAGGTACAATACAATATTAATTTTGTTTAAAAAATAAGTATTACCATGTATTACTTACATTTGAACAATTTGTAAATGTAAGTAATTTAAAACTCTCCTATTGAAGTATGTATGCAGATAAGAATTACATGTCTCTCCGAATCCACATTCTGCCACGATTCCCCAAGTGAATATTTTTACGTGAGGAAATGACGTAGTTATTTGACGCGACAGCCGGAAATGTTGCGGAAACTCGGAACTGACGTCACACGTACTTCCATCTCGGAGCTCGCAGCCCGAAGCCATTCGATTTTTCATTGGCTTTTACCTTTTACATATTTCTGCATACGATTTTAACTTGCAAGATGCGGAAAACGTTGAAAACGATGTAAATATTTTGTGGTTCTCGCCCTGCATATACTATGCATATACATTCCTAGCAAACACGAAGTGATCCTTTAATTTAATGGATTTAACCTTAAAAATTACTGAAATTCTACTACTTATTTGGGCAACCGTTTAAAACCAAGGCGAAATAAAACGGAACAAGCAGCAAAAGTGCCGCTGGGATTTGAATCTCAAATCAGCACCCCCCACCCCCACCCACGGGACCACAGATACCATGGAGTAGGTAGGTAACAAAAGTAGGTAGTAATAATGTAGTAATACAGATACTTAGACATAAAGATAGACCAAGTAGAACAAAATAAGTATGTCACCGCGGCGTAAACTGAGCTGCTACGGAAGCATCTTTAGTTCGAGGCCTTTATCGCTTGGTGCAGCACCATCGAAAAATTGCAAATACCACGAGATGGCGCTAAGGGATTTTTTCTAAGCTTAGCGCAAAGTACAAATATTACTCGTAACGCCCGCCATCTCTTTATTAAGAAAGGTTACTAATTCTAAGCTCTATGGAATGAGTAACCTGTGGTACCTACCTACCTACCTTACCTACTCACTTATTTCGAATTTCGTCGTGATTTGCAGCTCTACATCTTCACGATAATTTCCTTCCATTGTTGTTTCACCGCGCTGCGGTGATGGACCCCTGTCGGACAAAATCGACTAAGGGGGTACTTTCAGTACCCAGATAGGTAAAAAATCAGATAACTTTATCTGACACTTCATGTACAATCAGCCAAGCAGAAACCTGACTTAGGGGGTCAGGTATCCGTTTGGCTGACTGCACGTGTAAAATGTCAAACGTCTCCAGATAAACGTTATCTGAATAAGGGCCGATCTTTCCAGCCTCAGATACGTTTTCTGTCTGCTTATGTGAGGAACTTGACATATCTATCACACGTGTCAAATAAAATTAACTGACTGTTTATCTGGATGTTGAAAGATCGCTCCTAACTGATAACTGGTAAAACGGCCTCTATAAAAATATATTTGAAGCTGAATGAACCTCTTGATAAAGCGAAGTAAACATGTCATTTCACCTTTTATTTGCCATTTTCTTTTTTGCTAAGCTGTACTTTCCGCGTTTCCTTTCCGCACATTGTTGTTCCATTAGCCTGTCCTTTACTATGATCCCCATCGCCGTTAAAACGTTGGTGATCTCCGAGGATCGAATCCTAATCCCCTGTATGACAGGCAAATGTGTAGCCACAAAACACCGGATGATCTCGAAATATGAGTTTAAGGTCAATAAAATAAAATGGTACCCTTGTGTTAAAATATGAGATTACAACTTGGCTGGAGGCAGCATCCAATACGGTTTAACGGAGGCACTTTTATAGGCATTTCATTTGTTCCAAATTGTTCTCGAGTTCGCGTTCGAGTTAAATATGAGCCGGCTTATGGATTCGGACGTTACGGGACGTTGTGAATGTTAACTGAATTTCTTTTCTTACACATGAGCGCATGCGCGTCGGCAGCAGTCGACCGACGGCAGCCGACGGCAGCAGCCTTAAAAAGTGTCGACGCGTCGAAGTCTGCTGTCGACGTGTCAAAGTGTGCTGTCGACGCGTCGAAGTCTGCTATCGACGCGTCGAAGTCTGCTGTCGACGTGTCAAAGTATGCTGTCGACGCGTCGAAGTCTGCTATCGACGCGTCGAAGTCTGCTGTCGACGTGTCAAAGTGTGCTGTCGACGTGTCGAAGTCTGCTGTCGACGTGTCGAAGTGTGCTGTCATCACGTGTTAAGGCTGCTGTCGAACTGCTGCCGACGTGTTTTATTGCGCGTTGAGCTGCCCACGGCTGGTGTCGACAAGTGAGAGCTCTCAGTTCGTCTGCTGTCGAGGAAGATTTAATGTCTGCTGTAGACGTGTCAAAGTCTGCTGTCGACACGTCAAGCTGCCGTCGACTGCTGCCGACGAGTTTGCTGGCCGGACTTCCTCTCAGTCTGATCGTTGCTGGTGCAATCCATTCCAATTACTGGGTACCTACATTTACAAAGATTTGCTTGAGTATTTATTGTGAACACGTGGCAATAAGTTATTAGTTAAGAAAATACCTTAATAGGTTGATTGATGAGCAGTAAGAAGATATTATCGATTCAGCCACTGAAATTCAGCTTTAACTTTTGTATTTTTAGGGTTCCGTACCCGAAGGGTGCCAAACGGGACCCTATTACTGAGACTTCGCTGTCCGTCCGTCCGTCCGTCCGTCCGTCCGTCTGTCACCGGGTCCGCCTGCACGAACCGTAATAGCTAGAAAGCTGAAATTTTCACAGAATGTGTATATCTGTTGCCGCACCAACCACAAATACTGAAATACGAGAGATATTACAAATTGAAAGTGGTCTCGGTACAAGATACGTCTTCACAACACGCTTGAAAAGTTTATACCAAGGCCATTTTGTTTTGGTAGGTAAGCCTTCTTTTAATGAAACTAAATTTAAATGATATGGCAATGTCGTCCCCGGACTTCTACAAAGACTTTAAATATTAATTGATGAATTACGACGTCTCTATTTATTATGTAGAACTTTTAGAAAATAATTATAAAATTAATAGTTTTTAATTACTTTTGTTTTCATACAAATCTCAGAGCACAGAAATTATTTTTTCCTTTTGGCCACTTCAAGTTTGGCTGCCAGTGATGTTTTAAATAAATACTCTTTGGTGCGTTGAAATGATGTTTTGCAGTCTGCATGACATTGACATAATGAGTGAGTGAACCTCATTGTACGGAAATTGTAGATGGGTGTCTCACGTTTTCCAGTAGGTTGTAGACAGTGCTGCTTACGGCGGCGTTTAGTAGGTACTAAAGGCCCTAAAAGCGCGGCAAGCTTTGAATCAATTCAAATGTTATTTTTCAACTAGCTACAAAGTTATTCTGACATAAGATGATAATTTGAACAAAACTTTTTGGGTATTTCATGAAAAATACAGTTACAGATCACACATATACAGGGTGGAACAAACGAATGGGCCCTGGAGGGAAAGTACCTTAAAATCTCAAGATATCCGTCCGTCCGTCTGTCTGTCACCAGGCCGTATCTCATGAACCGTGGTAGCTAGACAGTTGATATTTTCACAGATGACGTATTTCTGTTCCCGCTATAACAACAAATACTAAAAACAAAATAAATTTAATATAAAGGGGGCTCCCATACAATTAACGTGTTTTTTTGCGGTTTTTTTAACCGACTTCCCAAAGGAGGAGGTTTACAATTCGTCCGGATGTTTGTTTTTTTTTTATTTTTTTTTTATGTATGTGCCTCGATAGCGCCTAAACGGATGGACCGATTTGGAAAATTAGACCGATTAGACCTATAGTGATTTTTGTGTTTTTCATAATAACTTGTGCAAATGCACATGGTAAGCATAATATTGTGATGCGGAACTGCTGAAGAAGACCACATATGGCCACCAGATCTGCTCAATACTAGGTACAAATACAATGCGTGGCTGACGGGCAGGCAACGCATAGCCTAAACCGATGGACCTAGAGCCATGAAACTTTGTACAGGGGTTCCTTAGTAGCGTGGGGTAGCACTGATATGGGATTTGACAAAATTAATTCCCCTGGGGGGGGGGGGGGGGATAAGGGGTTACAGTTTGTATTAAACTCAATCTAATCAAATAGGGTTTGTGGAAGTCGGTTTTTTCTAAAGTTTACTTTTTGTTCCAATTATATAGATAATGGTACGGAACCCTTCGTGCGCGAGTCTGACTCGCACTTGGCCGGTTTTATTTACAATGTTTTCAAAGATGAAGAGGTGAACAGTTAAGTATTACTTAGTGCTAATTCGCTTTCTATCTTTCGTGCCAAATCTTGCCTCAGTCAGCCTCGACTCCGATCAGCCCTTGAGCGAATTTAGTTCTTACCAAATAACCATAAAATAAACTATTAATGCCTTTGTTACCTCAAGGGCAACATCTTTCATCAATCACGTTGGCGACTAGACGTATTGTATTTTATAATTCTAACTAATTGGTGTCTGGAGAGCATTTTCTTGAACGTAAGTGCTGATCTTTGATCTAATGAAATGAAATGAAATGAAAATCTTTCACTTCTTAGATAGCATTTAATCGGCCTGTCTGTTTATAGGCATTTGACATTTCACAAAGTATGTAGTAATACATCCGAGGCGTCAAATAAAGATGTTTATCCGACTGTTTATCCGTCTCTCGAAATACCGGGTGCACAAAATCTATCTATGTGGCACCTTACTGATTTAAGGGCGAGAATCTCATACGATTGTCATTTGTTTTTAATGATAAGCATTATGCTAAAATTTCAAATATGTTGTTACCTACGTGCAACATGGTGCAACCCAGGATTACTTATCCTAATATAGAACAACCATAATGTTACGAATCCTAAAAGCAAAGTAAGATACATAAATAGATTTCTGAGATTCTTTACTATGGAAACTTTATTTAACTTTTATTATTATTACAGTAAATTCGTACAAAATTACAGAAAAAAATCCAATTCGTTGTCCATAGTATCCCATTAAAATATTAGTATAAAATAGATACATTATACACCACATGAAATTATTATTCAGGTCAATTCTATTCCATTTTCAATCAACATTAATCGATAAACACTCGGGAAACTAATTACAAGACAAAACTATCATGCATTCTTCTCACGGAACCTTCCACATGCAAATCCCTTCCTTCCTTTTTGTGCAATTCCTGCTCTAGGCTAGTTTCACTTTGAGCTCTTCTCCAAGACATTGTCGGTGAAGGATATTATCAAAGACACATGACATTCCTTTGTGGGTTGCGGGTGAAATGTCGTTAAAATATTTCCGGCATGAAATGCACCCTCGCTTTGTACGGAACGTGTGGGACAGATGTTATTATGACGGAACCCTGGATAAATTAATGTATAACCTTACATTGGACATGGTTTTTATTGGTACATATTTTGATAATATATGATAAATACATTGTGTTTTCTTAGGAGTTCATATAATTTGGAAAAAATAGTCATGTCAAGGCTTTCTACATATTCATTACATATTCTTACACAGGCTAAAGAATTTTTTTGTGAAACAAGCAGTAAGCAAACATAAAAATATTTGTCTGAGGGCCGATCTGTCACTCCTCAGATAGCGTTTATAAATTGTCTGATTATCTGAGGAATTTAAAACACAGTTACTTAAAAACTTGAAGTACATATAACATCTGACTGTTTACCTATGTGAGTTTTGAAAGATCGCCCCTAAGAAAAATTAAAAATCCATCAATACTTACTAAACATTCTGTAGCTGTAGGTACCTATAGGTGCTTTGGTTAAAGGTAGGGCGGCCATGTTGCCTTGATTTTATTTTATGACAGGACGTGTCCCTTTTTCAGAATATTCTATTCCGAGTGTTTGTTGCCAAGTTTTCCTTCTGACTATTTAATTTACGATCGCACATTCAACACAGCTGTAAATAAAGAGTGTGACGTAATGACGTAGAATACCAACTTGAATTAATTATAGGTTGGTTATGGTTAATCGCAACCTTTGATCAGCGTCTCGGAAACCGGGGGTAAGTTAGGTAGGTGGCCACTCCAACTATAGTAACTTAGTTGGAATGGCTAACGGACCGCATTGGTGCGTGAAATTGGGACTTGTTAACTTTCCTAGCTATTCAGTGCTTTTCTTTTCAGAGAGCTTTTGCAGCGCTCTCGTTCGCTTCAATTCAAATGCATTATACATATAAGCTCATTGTTGCGCCCTGTGTTTGTGCTCTATTATTTTCCATCATGGAGTGGCTGAAGTGCCTACTGTTCTGTACTTCTCTCGGCTATTGTGTGGCAGACCCTGCCTTTTGTGATTCGTGTTTAGGTTGACTTAGTTTGCTCTGGTTTTCTTATTTTCTTTTAAAGGTGCAGTGGATTCCGCGAGACGGCTTGCGTGCGGTATAGCGTACACGATTTTATTTTATAACGAATTGAATGAATTAAAATTACTTACCCATTAATCATTTATTTGCTTGAAGTAGCTGCTACGAACCATTTAGCACGCGACACGCGTCACAGTTCAATCGATGACAATGTCTAGCTTCTGCAAGTACCTTTAAATGAATTGCATGTTTGTGAGTGAGGTAATAATAAGGGTATGTGTGTGTGTGTGTGTGTGTGAGTAAGGATGTGTCGTCTGGATATATCACAGTTTTTTTACCCGCTGTTGCTTAGTATATAGCATAGAGTAACTTATGTATATAGAACTGTGTTTGTACACCTGGGACAACCATTCGACGTGACAATCATACGACAAGCTCACAACAAAATAAAATGCTATTTTACACGATACCCAAATAGAAAAACGGGAGGCTTATTTTTAGTGACATTATATTGTGTACATTGTCGCAGAGTGAATAATAAACACAATGCAGCAAAATGCGGGATCCTCTGTGACACTGTGACACTGTGACTCTTTTTAGGGTTTTTGAAATTTTCACAGATGATGTATTTCTGTTGCCGCTATAACAACAACAACTTAGGTATTTATTATATTCAGTAATTCAGTAATATAATTTATTTATATTTTATTTTTACTTTAGCACATAGGCCTACCCGTTTTGAGTTTTAAAATTTATCCTGTCCATCCTGGGTTTGCTGGAAGAAATCTCTTTTTAGAGATAAGCTTGCCTTTGTTCATGCCTTTTCTGTATTGTTTGTGTTTTTTTCTGATATGTGCAATAAATATATACGAAATACTAAAAAACAAAATAAATTTAATATTAAGAGGGGCTCCCATACAACTAACGTGATTTTTTTGCTGTTTTTTATAGATAATGATACGGAACCCTTCGTGCGCGAGTCCGATTCGCACTTGGCCGGTTATTAAATAAGATTATAAGTAGAACTAATACGCGCATACAAGGTGAAATTGAAACCCCTAGCAATATTTAATAGGGTTGTTAGGGAGATCATTCTGTGCAACTTTCACTATGAAACCGATTTGATCAGATCAAATTAATTTCACTTCTACATACATCAGCTGCCCCTCAGGCCAAAATGTACTGGGAAGGGAAAAATAAAGTTGCTCTCATCAGTTCGGTTTCCTATTGAAAATTGCTCAGAATGATGAGCTAAAAACCCCTTAGCTAGGGGCTTTAATTCCACCATATATAATCGTCAGATACAGGACGAAGTGTCGGCTATTATTTTTATATTGTTGAAGTCGAATGGCCTACACCAACAAGGTAGACAAACATACAAACATAATGTATGTAGACATGCTCCACTTTATTTAGGTAAGTCTCGGAACTATCTATGGTTGAAAAACGAAGCATCGCTTTGTTTCACTGTACAATCTCGATCATTTTGCTTATTCCCTCCGCCTTGGCCCGGGTTCGTAATTTTCCAGAGGCATGGGAAATAGCTTTCATTATTACATTATCCCGTACTTTATTTACTTTTCTCTTTTCATTCCTGTGGTTCAGATGTTTATTGAGCTAATTTAGAGAGTTAGGAGATATTTTCAACGAGAAATTCCGGGATTAAATGAACTGGGAGATTTCTGAGATGTTTTCATTATCATTACTCGACGTTTTCTTCGTTGAAGGAAAAGTTTTATGGAATATTTTGTGATTATTAATGTAGGACAAATCTCGGATCTCAGCCTTGAGAGTTGTTTCTATGTCACAAGGAATTTTCCGACATACGACGAGATAATCTTTAATCATTCGCCTAGAAACCAAATAATTAGGTTACTCAAACGTTTCGTTTATTTACTTGCTCGACGGACCTTTAGCTATTTGATTAAACCCTTTGATCACCTGCCGAGATTTTCATTTGACTAATTTATTCAAATGGCGGCGACATAACACAGCTGATACACCTACAAGATAAGACACTCCAAAGCAATAGCAGCAAACCATCGTCAACATCTTGCAACAATGTTATGTTATGTTTATGATACATGGATACAAGCCGTTTTTGCGAGAACCGCCAATTTGCCCACCCCCCGCCCCTCTCAACCCTGACCCCATAAAAGTAGGTTTGTTTGTTTGTGAAAATAACTTCAAGTGAGTCGCATCTTCACAAGGAGAATGCTGAAATAAGGAAAACAAAACATTGTCATCAACATCATGACTTTAAATGAGATCTCTACTGGACGTTTACTTCATCAAATTCAGGTTATCTCAGAGGAGTATGGAGAAGGCTTCGTTTATATACGGTGAACTTATAATGCACGCATGCACGTGTACTAGGTACCTTCTTCATTTCATAACATGGCTTCACGCCAGTGTCACAATTGTGTCCACCAGCCAGTTATTCCATGCTCCATTTTGCGTTTTATTTAACACTGTGTTGAGAAATTCGTGAAAATGTGCCTTACACCTAATTTGGAAAAAAATACAAACACAATTACCATCAATCTACTAAGTGACACGGATATCTTGCTATGCTTGCTGCTTGCGATATTTGCGAAGCCAACATTATAAGTACATGTATATGTATACCCCTACCTACCTAAATGGATGGAATTTTATTATATTGATTCGAATTAGCATTGATAATACCAAAATATCGTCAAAATGTGTGGCTATGATGAGTAGCCATGATATTTTGGAAAAACAAAAAAAAAACTTCATCCGGTACAGAGCTGATTTTAATTTTAGTAATTATAGCTGAGAATTGGGTTGACATACTTTTATTCCACCAAGGGAGATATTTCAGCGGCTTCGAAGCTGTCTCTGGGAGTTATATAGGGATTCAGGGTAGGTACAACTTATTAAAGGCCCTTTAGTCCTTTGGGAGTGTTGGTAGGCCTGTCGACGTTTACCCACAGCCTTACGCGGGTTGAACAGGGTTGGTCTCACATGAAAGCCACAATGGTTTAGATTTATTGATTTCTAGTTGCCACTTTGTAGTTGCCGTAGGGACAAGAGCAGCTGGCAGACCATCGGCCCGGTGGTGGTCAGACGATATTGTAAAGGTGGCCGGTAGGCAGTGGACCGGAATGGCGGGGGACAGATGCGAGTGGCGTGCTTTGGGAGAGGCCTATGCCCAACAGTGGGATGATATACGGGCTGATATGATGAGTTGCTGCACCACCCAGTCGGCACGCACCACCAGCATCAGCAGCGACACAACAAGTCTGCCGTACGTGAGGCTTTGTCAGGGAGCACTTATCCAGTGTAGAGCGCATAGGTACATTTTCCTTTGAAACACAACTCACCAATTTACGGGCGACGGGGGACGAGGTAAGAGAGCTGTGATTGGTCAGCCGCTGCGAAACTGTCTGGCGGTCCGGTATCGTACATAGGTTGCGTATGCGAACGTTTGTTGAATACAACAAACGTTTGGCGAACCGCATTCCCCCGCAGGCGCAGTCAATTGGATATATAGTCTCTGGGCTTTGTCTGCCGCTCCAGGATCGGACGTATAGTCACGAGCGTGCATGTACCTCGGACGCTGCTTACATCGGCCATGATGGTGATGATGATGCCACTATATCTATGATGTCACTTTAAAAACTCCATATTTTGTATCGTTGTCAAAGTTAACTCGAGTACAAGCTTTTCAACGAACTTTGTGGTTTGCTGTGACACGTCACTCACACACGCCACAAGCACAGAATAATAACTAGTAACTAGCCCACAAGTAATAAACTCTCACACCAATGATCGTGGGAAGACTGTCAGCGATAACTCATGTTAGTGCATGCATGCAGTTCTCAGAAAACTGTCGCAGTCATGCCTCTGCCACCTCGTATGGAGAAGTCGTGACGATATGTTGATGTTATGCAGATATACTTAAATGTTACTTAATTGGCAGGTAGGTATGCTGAACAAATGGATGCCATTATCATAAATCATTTGCGTCGTTTGCACAGCCGCTGCTGTCTGAAATTAGAGCTGAAATAGTTTACAGGTTTGTAAGAGTTAGTAACTTGCACGTACATTTTGCTGAGTTATATGTACTTGGTTAATAAAGGTACTCGCTCAGGTAATTAATCTTAATTTTCTGTTAGATGTCTTCTTAATTTGATAGACTAGATTCCTCTGTACCACTGCCGCACCGTATGGGATTTTTAGTTAGAGAATAGCTGACTCGCCCCCGAAGTAGGGGGCCTCATTATTTAGTTAGAGAAAAGCTGACTCGCCCCCGAAGTAGGGGGCCCTATTATTTAGTTAGAGAATAGCTGACTCGCCTCCAAAGTAGTGGCTAGTATTTTTCGGTCTCTTTTGTTTCAGTTTGTTTTGAGTTTCTCTTTCTATTTATCATCATCGGACGTTCTAATGCGGTGATGAAAAATATCTTGAGAAAACCTTTATTACTCCTTACATGCGGCAATGGGCTAGCCCCATGTCACGCAAAATGGAGTATTGAAAAACGGCTCCAAGTGGGCACATTGTTCCTCTGCCACCCCGTAAGGGATAAGGCGTGACGCTATGTTATGTTATTTGTTGTTTATCGGTACATTTAACTTTTTAATTTAGCAGTTAAGAGGGAGAATCCTACTAGATCCTGGAGGATGTCAGTAACTAAAATTTTGGTATTACCAAAGTTGTTTAGAGAAATTAGTAGAGTGCATCTACCGCGAAGCTTCGGAGTTAACAACTTTTGTTTCACGCAATATACAATACAAAATTAATTAAGCAATTAAGTCACAACCTTGTACCGAGCACGAGTCTGTATTGGATCAACTTGTGCTAAGTAGGGTCAGCAGAAGTTCTTCAAAACTTGTTTCATATTGATGGGCATAATTACGCACCCGAGGAGAGCTTTTCAGCATATATTTTTGTACAGAAATTGTAAAAGCTCTTCAATGTTGGACGTCACTTGGGGTTTTATTTATTTTTGCGGCGGATTTCGGGCTGGGTTCTGATGAGTATGCAAATAATGTATGTCTCACATTTTCAGGGAACTCATGGATTAAATTAAACATATTTTAACAGGGGTTGATCATTGCATTATGCAGGTAGTTATAAAATATAATCACGCCTTTACTAGTGTCTACGTTTACCCAGATAGTCAGTAGTTAATTTTGCGTGAAAGGTAGCCAGCCCATCGCTCTGTAGCTATAGAGACCTACAGTCTATTGGTGATAAGAATGCAGTGAAATTTAAATTTAAATCTGATAACACACACTCACAGGACAGGACACAACCTTCGCGTTCGAATGTTTGCCTTCAACTGGTCACTGTGGACTTGGCTTGATAATTGGAAACGATTTGATTGGTTACGGGGCGTGGCTAGGCCACCAGACAGTGATGATTTTACTGCATTCTTATCACGAATAGACTATAGTAGGATTCCTCAGGACATTTTCCAAAGCACCGCGTATCGTATCGTATTAATTGTTCTCCATTGTAAGTTTTTTCGGTATATATGATTATACCGATTAAGTTAAACTATACTTGTTTGTGTAAAGTGTATGTAGTATATCGGTATGTATTTAGCATTTTTTTCTATATTTATAGGTATTTAACTTATTCTTGTGTATTTTATTTAAAATAAGTAATTATTGTGCACTGCCTACCCTTTCATTATACATTTTCCTTTCACGCCTGGTTTGCTGGAAGAAATATATTTTTAGATATAAGCTCGCCTTTGTACATGTGCTTTCTATTAATGTAACCGTATAAATTATTGTGTGCAATAAATAATTGTGAATTGTGTAATATTATCCTTTGCTTGCTACTGATTTGCTTGTTTTATGGCAGTAACATAAAACGTCAACAAAGAGTGGCTGACTGCCATAAAAACAAATACTGTATATTACAGCACTACAGCCCTTAATTTGTATTTATTGTGACTTTACTTGCTGCCACCCAAATATTACTTATACTGCGAACAATTTGTTGAGAGTGGCGTGTTCACTTCGCTCTGAAGTGATAGCCGTACTTCACTGCGAGCTCAATATCGAAGTGGTAATTCATTGAACACTACCTCTCGACTGGACAATACAATAAGTGTTTGCGATTATTTACGAGCGTTTTTCTTTGACGGGTATCGAGTTCCCTCCAGCGCAGTTAGTTACTTGCTGTACCTACCCTGTGTAAGGAGGATGATGTTTGATATTTTGAAATGTGTAGTTTAGAAAACACTAGATCAAGCAAAAACATATAAATTGGTTGTTCTGTTTGGTAGCTACGTGGGTCCACGTACAAGAGTGTTTGTCAGAGATAATCGAGAAAATATTATTGTAATGATGCGAGAGACATACACAGTATACTTGGCATGAGCGAGCATCTTGCCGGTCTTGTAAAAAATCTTCGGACGCATTGGTTTTCAGCGTTCTGCTGAAACCAAGGGACAAGAGGGGTGAGTTCAAGTTTGAAGCGATCTCAGTGAACTTTTCATTCTTCCAGCTCAGTGTAATGAAATTTGAAAACTTCGACGTTGGAACTGAACACTTGCTGAGATAGTACTTACCTACAAATATATGATTATTGAATAAGTCTACACAAAATATAATGGCGATCTATGTTACTTAACTTCGCAGTGACTAGGAAGCCCAGACTCTATCTTTACCTATCTTCTTATTGGTAACGATACCCAAATGGTGCCAAACGGGACCCTATTACTAAGGCTCCACTGTCCGTCTGGTCTGTCCGTCCGTCCATCCGCCCGTCCGTCCGTCCGTATGATCGTTCCGTCCGTCAGCGGGTCCTAGAACACGAACCGTAATAGCTGAAATAAAATAAATAAAAGTTGAAAATTTTCACAGAATGTGTAATCTGTTGCCACAACCACAACAAATACTGAAATACGAGAGATATTCCAAATTAAAGGGGGTCCCCATACAAAAGACGTGTTTTTAGTTTTCTTTTTGTTTTTGTTTTATCGTTTTGAGTGCTTAAGTTGTGTTGTACGATGGTACGGTACCCTTCTTGTGCGATTCCGACTCGCACTTAACCGAATATTTTAACACACTTTTATAAGCACCACCTGTAACTAAATAACTATAACATCGTGCAACAAAAAACAAAGTAAGTATTTAAATGTAATGAATGTACTACGTCCGATAAGTAGGTACTTATATCTCTTTCTATACAGGGAGCAAACATGCATTTATGTTTGATTTGAACTCCCTCAACCACCTCAACTCTGCGTTCGACTCAATCAGTAGTTAGTAACGAGTAATTAGTCCCTTTCCGGAAGTAAAGCTTCCGCTTCCGCGCCCTGAAATATCGCCAATCGTGCATAATAATTGATCACGTTTGCCAAATTATTACAATCTAGTTTGTGTAATTTCGATTCGGGACGTGCAGCTGCCTCTTGCTTGTTGGACTTTGGAGACGCCCCAGGCTTAAAAGGGTATTAATATAATACAACAGAATACCTACGTCCATCTGGGAATTATTTATCGGTTTACCAACTGGCCAGGGAAATAATTGTACCAGTTCTGTAGCTGCAATCAACTCATCATTAAAGCTACTTTGATACGACACTAAAGGCCTTACTAGGGTTTGGTATATACTTACTTACTATTAGTTATTCTTTGATAGGCCATAACAGAAGGGCGCGGGAATAAAAGGTGTCATAAAATTTTACAATTTCCGATAAATGGTTTTATGTTCTGATTAAAAAATCATGGTTCGAATCGCTGTACACAAAGGCTGGTATTGTCCTTACATGTGACCTAGATTCCCTTAGTCTGAGTGACGGCCATAAGGTTCCTTCGTCTAATATTATCAGAAATATTTTCAGTGAAAAAATAAACCTAATAACCTAATTGTCCTTAGATAGGTAACTTTAGGTAGCTTTTTATTACTTTAGGTGGCAAATGGTAGCAATTCTTAAATGGACCAGACGCTACATACATACAACTGGCCATTCTTTCGATTTCGGATCTTTTTAAGTACTTTCCTACCTACCTAAGTCATGCCTGGCATGACTCATTGGGTCGGGATCCAAAAAAGAAGCTTGTACTTATAGGAGGCCATTTGTCACTCAAGGTTAATTTGTGTTTTCAAATCCAAATCCAAATCCATAATTTATGTAAGTAATGTCATTTTATTAAATAACTTCTTCAAGTAATAAACGGCTGCAAATGGCATTCCAATATTCCGATAGTTCGCAAGTCTCCAGACAGGTGGCAAATTACCTCAAAGACGTAAACTAAACCAAATTGAAAATTCACTCGACTTACTAAGTTCAACCCACTTTAGGGGACTCGGTTCTCGATGACCTTTAACGCGTATGTTTTGTGATGTCATGATTGTCTTCAAAATAGTCCCGACCGATCGGTAGTCACACCGTTTTACTACACCAGTACTATACGGAGAATTTTTCTCACACACCGCCAGCAAACCGACACACCCTTGACCATAAAAAACAAAAGACGATCGATTTAGAGATGTACATAGCCGCCTTTTCCCAGATGAGGTGGCAGAGGCATAACTTCGATTGAGTGTGAGAAACCAGACGACAATGTCGCTGCATTATCGAAGGAAAGAGTCGACGTCAGCGGCATGATGGAATGATTCTTGCGCATTCGATATAGGATATCTACACCTATATCGAGTGATTTTGTATGGGAAGTAGTAACACCATCAACAACTGAAAGTTGTCACTTGTCACTCGCCCAAGAACTGACAAAGCTATTATGCTTTTGAGCACCACTTTATTTGAGCAGCATTCTGTGTACCATTAGTCCCATTAACTCCTACTTAATCGCCGATAGACGAACTTTCCCAACCGCAACGTTCAGGCTTAGCTTAGCCTTTAACAAAAACTTCAGCACTCCGTTTACGACAATCTGAATTGGACATCAAGCTCGGCCCCGGGATTAGAACGACAACCTAGATTAGGGATGTCGTTTCACGATTCCAAGATATTTTGGAGGGAATTTGAATTACGATTTTAGCCGGAATTGAATTTTGCTGCAATGGTAAAACGTCAAAAACCTTCTAATTATTATGAAGGTACTCGGAAAAGTCTTTAATTACTACCTGATTTACAAAAATCCGCGCCTTTGAGACTTGAAAAGAAAAATAAAATCGGTCAAGTGCGAGTTGGAGACTCACACGAAGGGTTCCGCACCATCGCACAAGAAAAAGTACAAAAAACATATTTCTTATATGGGGACTCCCTTATTTTTTATTATTTCGTGTTGCTCGTATTTTTTACTGCAGCGGCAACAGATATTTATCTATTTTATTTATTTATTAATATATTATTTTTGCCTTGACAGCCAAAGCCACAATGACACAAATTACATAATAAAATACTTACAATAGAAATCATAGATTAATACAGATTAATTGCAAATAAGATAGAAATCACAGTATTGTATAAATTCTGTGAAAATGACGAATAAATGTGATATACACGTTCTATGAAAATTTCAATTTTCTAGCTATTAGCTGTTCGTGAGATAGAGCCCGCTGACGATCAGACAGACAGACAGACAGACAGAAGTCAGACGGACAGCGGAGGCTTAATAACGGCACCCTTCGGGTACGGAACTCTAAAAAGGAACTCTGTTATGAAAAAGCTTTTAATTATCTTTTTTTCATCCACGAAAGTGTTTCCTGCCACCGCACCGCTATAGACCTTCGCTAAGGGCCACCTCGTTACGAAACAGATGTCGACCAAATGTCGACTTACGTTTATTGTTACTGAAACATCCCGCGTCGGAAAATCGAAATATTTACACGGATAACTCGGAAGTCGTAAAAATATATTCCTGTCACTTTCATGTTTATTTTGAAAGGAAAATACATATTTAGCTTTCGACGTTAGTAGTGAGTAATGTAATATTTGTCTACATAACAAAACAAAAACAGGATGTTTTGAAATAGGGAAGCAGAAGTTATGATAAAGGGTCATTTGAGGGCGTGTGTGAGGGTGTGTGTGTGTGTGAGGGTGTGTGTGTGTGTGAGGGTGTGTGAGGGTGTGTGTGTGTGTGTGAGTGACCTATAAACCTATATTAAATGCATTCGTAGTTTCAAGTAGCAAGGCATGGAATATTGGAACTATTGTATGAAAGTTCTTTTTATAGAAGAACCAATTTACAAATGTGTAGGCCTTATTGATCGTTTGAAGTCCAACGCATGATTTTTACAACACACGTCATCATTAGACATGGAGTATTATCTGCTCTTTTTTGTTGCGTGTAATAGGAAATCAAGCTCAAATTATTCTGTACATTATAAACAATGGTGGGAATTTCGTGCTTAAATTGGTATGAGATTGTGTTTGTTTGGTCAAAGCGACTCATATGGCATGATAGACTAGGGATGGAGTTACCTCGGGGCACCGCGCTCTAGAATCCATATTGCACTCGTTTGTAATATAAAAATGTAATATAAAATATTACCTACCTACCAAGAACTGCCATTGAATAACGATTTTACTGTCTACGAGCTTGAAATAAGAATGATTCAAAGTCTGTACAAGATGCTGCAAGTCTTGTATTTTCCCATTCTCTCTGGAGTCCGTAGATAAGAATAACAAATTGATTTTCCAATGTTTCTTTCAGAATTCAGAAATTTATACCCTATTTTCGCGTTCAGTCGAGTAATTCAAATTTTTCAGTGCGATAGTCTCTATTGCTCACAAAATAAGTACGATACTGAGCCCATAAGGTGTATATAGGAGGAGATCGTTACTGTATTCTTGTGCATCTACTTACTTCATTTCCGCTTCCTTTCAACTCCTGCCTGGCTATCATTTCTTTCCATTTCCCTTCTCTCTCCATTGTGCTCGAGATGTATTGTCGGACGGCGGCCACTTATTGTCTACATTACACGTCTTCGTGAGTCCATACATCCTGAATTTCATATCGACGAGTGCGACACGTAGCAAATAACAAACAGCCGATAAATCTTCTACTGGAGCGAACATATTTGGGTAGAACCGGCTACATTGATAAATCGCCTCGTCTGTTGTGGCGCGGAACGCAGCAATTCTGAAATTCCGATATATTTATTATAGCATTTTCACCTTTCTTCACCTTCACAATAGAAGGTGCGATTTGTAAAGGCGAAGCGATAAACACGAATTATAACATAATAGCCGCCATTAGAGGGTTTTAATACCGCTGGTGCCGTAACATGTTACTGCACTAGGTCACGGGAGTGGAAAAGTTAATTCGTAAAGTAAAAAGCGAGTTTTTATTTCTCCTTCACCGGTTTTGATGAGAAAATTTATATTTATGAGGTTTTAAGTAATGCTACAAAATCCACACGGCAGAATTCTGAAAAGCGAGCCTGAAAAAGGTTAGGAAAAGTGGGGAAAATTCCCGCGGAAGGTCACGTGCTTGGCAAACATTTCGCCGAGGCTTACGGCTTACGGAGCACCGTAGATATATGAAATGACTCGAGTTGACTGATGAGATTTGCAGCGGGTCAAATGAATATTTAAAGGACATTATGTCGTATTACTGTGGGGTTAGGGTCGATTCGGGTGGCAGTGTGCGTGGGCCATGTCGCTACACCTGCGTTGTGCCCACTCCCGTTTTCATCCGGCGCAGATCCTTCCGTTCCCCCCTCCTCCTCTGCTGGCCCCCCTCGTCTCCCTGCCCCCTGCCCCCTCCTGATTATTCCGAACGGGCCGGGTCGCCTAGCCGGGCCCCGGGAGGCACTCACAATGTTGCCAGCCAGCGACCAATTTTCAGCCGATTCTGAGAGAAATAGCCCTCAAAGCTTTCCGCAGGGCAGTTTTAAAAACGTACCTAGATATCCTTGGTTATTCGTTCTCGATCTCGATGTTCTCGGCGCGCGTACGACTTGCCAAACCCCCCCCCCGTTTATGCCAAACTGATTCAGTAAACCTATTTCGTTCCCTAATATTAAAATTATAATTTAATGAAAAGCCTCTAAAAGAAGAGAAGAAGCCTCTAAAAGAAGACTCCAAAACTTATTTCGAAAATTCACTCTATGTCGACGCGACGACGAGACGTTTCAAAACCAGAGTATCAAAATTTCAATAAAGTGTAACGTGTGCGTTACGTCAGCAGGACCGCTACAGTCTAACATACATAATGTAAACGCCTTGACAAACTTCGTCCGCAAAACGCATTCAGGGGATATTCACCCGGCTCTGGTAACCCTTTTCTCAGGAGCAGGCTCGCAGCTTTGGCAGCGTCAGTCCGCGTGTGGTGGCGCGGCAAGTTAGTCGCGCGCCCCGCTCCCCCGCACCGCCCCGCGAACCCGCCGCAGGTACGCACCACCCTGTTGCGCGCTGTGCCGCAATGTTTATGTTGCTTGCTCCCTGAATCATCCCTATCGCCGCAACTTGGCATCGACTTTGACGCTCGACAAACTTCGCTGTAAAGTTGGCTTGTTTAATGAACTTATTATAGGAGTGGGGGTTTTGGCGGGAGTTTGCTGTTCGCTTTCTCGGTTAGCTGACAAAGGCAGAGCTGACGGTTCTCACAATAAAATCAAGTACCTATTTAGAAACCAGCGTTATTTTTTTTTTAATATTGATCTGATAGTAGGCTTTGATTGGAGTAAAAGTACGTAGTAAATCGATGTATTAATAAGCATAATCGGGTAATGTAGGTATCCAAAAAGTTAAAACAATAGTTGCGGCTATGAAATACGACTACATTCACAGAAAGCTACAGCCAGCCAGTACCTGTCCGGGTTGTAGGTCAAGCTGTGAAAATATAACTAGAATTGTAGGCGCTGCTGTATGTACCTCAACTTGCTAGGTAAAGTAATTCGAAACAACATTTTTATGCAACGGATGGAGAGGAGTAATTTGCAGAATCCATTCAATGATGACATGTGCATCATTGGGTGTTGAAAGATATTTAATGATTGAACGCTGTACTCATTTTCAGCAATGGGTGCACGTACCTACTCGAACGTGGATAGAATTTTGAATGTATTGACTGAATCAATATTTTCTTTTAAAACACCGTGTATGATCGATTACATTTAAATATAAATATATATATATATATATATATATATATATATATGTACTTTACAAATAGTAAGTAAAGTCAGTAAAGCCTAATAAATGATGTGATAAATGGTGATGAATTATAAAAAAATAAATCGGGTCTAATACTTATATTTAGAATCTCTGACAATTATCACCATTAGTAATAAGTACATAATATATTCTAATAAGTGTTAGCCAAAGTTTTTTTTTTACAAAGTGTAACAGAAAAGTGTAGAGAAAGATCGGTTTCATAGTGGTTTTTGACGTGACAACGTCTTATAAATTGGTTTGCCGGGTGACACTTCAAGAAACTGCGTTACGCTCCGCTCACGTTATGCGCTCACAATGAGAGCGAGTGAGAGGCACGCGTCCCTTCCACTCGGGCATGGTTAGCCCGCCTAAGAGCGAGAGAGACAGACATAAAAAGTGAAAGGCACGCGTCGCACGCAAATGTATTGCAAGTTATTGTATGTATATTTGTATATAAATACGTATGTATGTGTAAAGGTAAAAATAAAATTTTGTTAATATGAAATTCAGTGCGAGATTCTTTGTATAAATTAATGTTTTAAATATAATTCTTTGTATAAATAAATGTTTTAAATTGTTACTATTATTTCATCCTTCTTCCTACTATACGAATGAATATTCACATTAAAATTATTTTACCACTCAAAGTCGTTGTCACGTAAAACTTTCACCCGTATACCGACTTTACAGGCAACCAATTTTTTTTTTCAGGACAATGAACCTATCAATTCTAACATCCCTACACCTTTTCGTTACACCATGATTGTGTATTTTTAACTCTGAAATGATAAACAGACTCAAAAGGGCACGGGATGAGGAGGTGACCTTTCGGTTTCGGGTAGTGGGTGTTATGATTTTAATATTGTAAATATTCATTGAATTTATTATAGGCTCGCTTTGTACGGCCCTGGAGAGAAGCTCAAAAATAATGTTTGTTTAAGATATTACATTATTATTACTGTCGTAAAATAGGTATACAAATCGCAATGTTTTGAAATTTTCGTAATAATCCAGTCAATGAATTCTCAGAAAGGGGTATACATAGAGTGCCTGGAGGGGGGCAAAGCTGACTTCAGGGATGGGCTTGGGGCACTTAGGAGGTAAACATCCTAAAAGTACCTGAACCTGAGACGCGAGCTGAAGGGAGGGGGGGGGGGATGCCCGGAAGGCCTGAAATTTTGACTTTGTTTGGTTTTTCGCTTAAAACTAGAAAACTGTAGGTTCTAGAAAAAAAGTATACCTCCTAAGGACCCCAAATCCATCCCTGAAGTCAGCAGCTTTGCCCCACTCCACACACTCTACAATAATTCATTGACGACTATAAATCAAGGTGTAAATGAATTAACGCAAAATGAGAAATTAATTTGTTTGTTAGGGACGTCATTATCTCTGAGCAACTTTCATTATGAAACCGATTTAATCATAGCAACTTTATTTTTCACTTCCCAGTTCATTTTGGCCTAAGTGGATCAGCTGATTTGTATTGTATGGAGAAGTGAAAAATAAAGTTGCTCTGATCAAATCGGTTTCATAATGAAAGTTGCTCAGAATGATGTCCCTAACAAAGTAGTTTCTCATTTTGCGTTAATTTATTTACACCTTGTTTATGTGTCTGTCTACACAGGACGGGAGAGTGTGGTAGATATATCTTATTAATCTGAAAACTACAAACGAAGAATAATAATAGGAGTTATGCTATTTTACTTAGAATATTGAAAAATATCGTTGTCTGTAATGATGATAATAGTCCGTGATAGATAACCAACACAGCACAACTTAACATTGGGGTATGCATTTTCTCATACAGAGTGGCAGAAGCACAATTAATAGACAACCAACGTTTTACAAAGTTAATATTTATAGGATGTTGGGATGAAGGATACAGAACAAAATTACAAGCGTCAAGTTTTTGAGTTGTATCAACGAACATAGTTTATTTAATATTCAAAGCCTTTTTTTCATATGTTTGGCCATCTTGCGATCGGTTTTGCAACCATGAGCAGTTTATATGAAGGTTTATGGCGCTTTGGGCATTCCATTCATTCCAGTGTTTGGTAGCCCTTCTTGGTACTTTTCGGGTTATTTAGATATATTGTCCCAAACATGTTTTCTCTTGCGCCTATTAACACTCAGGATACCCTGAGTCGTGGGAACCAGAAACAGCGACATCACAAACATGTAAATATCCAAGACCTGCGTTTTTTTTGTCCCCAGCCGGGATTCGAACCCGGGACCTCTCGCATGGTAGGCAGATGCGCAACCGCTGCGCCACAGAGGTCGTCAAAAATATTTGGCTCTGTTTTATTTCTGTTTGAGGATTGCTACGTAGTGCGAAACTTTTATGTACCGAGTACCGAGAAATGATTAATGTGACCTCTCGGATGATTGATTGTAGAAATTAAAAAGTTTTATTGAAGTTATTTCCACCGATGCACTTCAGCCTTGTGATTGATATGATATCATGAACTTTGATAAAAACGACTATTTCGCCATGACCATGCTTAATCTGATACCACACAGTTTGTCACCCCGAAGATGTGGAATAATCATGATCATCAGCCGAATTTCACTGACGAATGATAGTTAGATAAATATAGTGATAGTTAGATAAATAGTTAGAGAAAACCTTTATTACTCCTTACATGCGGCAATGGGCTAGCCCCCTGTCACGCAAAATGGAGTATTAAAAAACGGCTACAAGTGGGCACATTGTTCCTCTGCCACCCCGTAAGGGATAAGGCGTGACGCTATGTTATGTTATTGTTGTTTATCGGTACATTTAACTTTTTAATTTAGCAGTTAAGAGGGAGAATCCTACTAGATCCTGGAGGAGGTCAGTGACTAAAATTTTGGTATTACCAAAGTTGTTTAGAGTAATTAGAAGAGTGCATCTACCGCGAAGCTACGGAGTTAACAACTTTTGTTTCACGAAATATACATACAAAATTAATTAAGCAATTAAGTCACAACCTTGTACCCGAGCACGAGTCTGTATTGGATCAACTTGTGCTAAGTAGGGTCAGCAGAAGTTCTTCAAAACTTGTTTCATATTGATGGGCATAATTACGCACCCGAGGAGAGCTTTTCAGCATATATTTTTGTACAGAAATTGTAAAAGCTCTTCAATGTTGGACGTCACTTGAGGTTTTATTTATTTTTGCGGCGGATTTCGGGCTGGGTTCTGATGAGTATGCAAATAATGTATGTCTCACATTTTCAGGGAATTCATGGATTAAGTTAAACACTATTTAACAGGGGTTGATCATTGCATTATGCAGGTAGTTATAAAATATAATCACGCCTTTACTAGTGTCTACGTTTACCCAGATAGTCAGTAGTTAATTTTGCGTGAAAGGTAGCTAGCCCATCGCTGTAGCTATAGAGACCTACAGTCTATTCGTGATAACAATGCAGTGAAATTTAAATCTGATAAAACACACTCACAGGACAGGACACAATCTTCGCGTTCGAAAGTTTGCCTTCAACTGGTCACTGTGGACTTGGCTTGATAATTGGAAACGATTTGATTGGTTACGGGGCGTGGCTAGGCCGCCGGACAGTGATGATTTTACTGCATTCTTATCACGAATAGACTATAGTAGGATTCCTCAGGACATTTTCCAAAGCACCGCGTATCGTACGGACGACGACTATTGTTCTCCATTGTAAGTTTGTTCGGCATATATGATTATACCGATTAAGTTAAACTATACTTGTTTGTGCAAAGTGTATGTAGTGTATCGGTATGTATTTAGCATTTTTTGAAGTAAAACTTCTTAGGGCACGGGGGTAAAATTTATTTAACCTCTCAACTGTGGGTTATTCATATATTTGTTTTTCAATTGCTACTAGCCGGGTGCTATCACGAGTGGCTAAGAAATGTAACGGAAATTGGAATCGGTGACGTCAGGGTCGGCTGAAGACTTTTAAAACCGCAACTATTTTCAATACGGTTTTTAACTAATCAGATAAGATTAGTTAAAAACCGTATTGAAATTCGTACAATAAAGAATGTTAATTAGTGAGAGAAAAACCTGATGAAACGTTAACAAATAAAAATTATTTTAAGCATTCTTCCACGAGTTCTTGATTTCCGGTATGGCCAAGATGGCGCCGCCGCCGCCGCCGCCGCCGCTGGCTGGGACTTCAAACAAAACCAACTAGCATGACTCAAACTACTTCGTTCAACCTCTTTGTTGGAACCGGAACTTATGTTTGACAGCTGTGCGATGCGATCCATACAGTTTGTAAGAAAAGAGTTTCATCAATGTCATACGGGTCGATATGGATTTTTAAAACAAGCAAAGCAATGCATACAGATGCATACATTTGAGCGAGACGGCTTAAAGACGTGACGTCAGATGGTATATAATCTGAGCGAGATGCAAATAGTAGTGACACTATTGAATGAGTTAAGTATATCACCACGAGCGCGACAAATTGTAGATAAGGAATGGTGGGAAATAAATGACATGACGTATTAAAAGTAAGTACAAGTATAAAATAATTTCAAATAATCGGACGTCTGAAACTTAAAAGTAACTTGAAGCAGAGATTGGATCTCAAAATTGGAAATTTAAATCTCTTTTAGTATAGGTAGGTAGGTATAGGTGTATAGTATAGGTAACACTTAATGATCTAGCTACAGAAGTTTTACTTCTAACACGTGTACGGTGCTACACGCGTTTTTTTTCTTCTATATTTATAGGTATTTAACTTATTCTTGTGTATTTTATTTAAAATAAGTAGTTACTGTGCACTGCTTACCCTTTCATTATACATTTTCCTTTCACGCCTGGTTTGCTGGAAGAAATCTCTTTTTAGATCTAAGCTCGCCTTTGTACATGTGCTTTCTATTAATGTAACCGTATAAATTATTGTGTGCAATAAAGAATTGTGAATTGTGTAATATTTTCCTTTGCTTGCTACTGATTTGCTTGTTTTATGGCAGTAACATAAAACGTCAACAATAGAGTGGCTGACTGCCATAATTGAAACAAAAAGTAAACTTTAGAAAAAACCGACTTCCACAAACCCTATTTGATTAGATTGAGTTTAATACAAACTGTAACCCCTTACCCCCCCCCCCCCCCCCCTTGGGGAATTAATTTTGTCAAATCCCATCACAGTGCTACCCCACGCTACTAAGGAACCCCTGTACAAAGTTTCATGGCTCTAGGTCCACCGGCTTAGGCTATGCGTTGCCTGCCCGCCAGCCACGCATTGTATTTGTACCTAGTATTGAGCAGATCTGGTGGCCATATGTGGTCTTCATGAGCAGTTCCGCATCACAATATTATGCTTACCATGTGCATTTGCACGAGTTATTATGAAAAACACAAAAATCACTATAGGTCTGCCTATAATATTTGAAGAGTTCCCTCGATTTCTCCAGGATCCCATCATCAGATCCTGACCTGGTGTCAATGGGACCAATGGGAAGGTAAACCCTTTCAAACAAAAAAATAATTTTCCAAATCGGTCCATCCGTCTAGGCGCTATCGGGGAACATACATAAAAAAAAATAAAAAAAATAAAAAACAAATATCCGGACGAATTGTAAACCTCCTCCTTTGGGAAGTCGGTTAATAAAAACAAATACTGTATATTACAGCACTACAGCCCTTAATTTGTATTTATTGTGACTTTACTTGCTGCCACCCAAATATTACTTATACTGCGAACAATTTGTTGAGAGTGGCGTGTTCACTTCGCTCTGAAGTGATAGCCGTACTTCACTGCGAGCTCAATATCGAAGTGGTAATTCATTGAACACTACCTCTCGACTGGACAATACAATAAGTGTTTGCGATTATTTACGAGCGTTTTTCTTTGACGGGTATCGAGTTCCCTCCAGCGCAGTTAGTTACTTGCTGTACCTACCCTGTGTAAGGAGGATGATGTTTGATATTTTGAAATGTGTAGTTTAGAAAACACTAGATCAAGCAAAAACATATAAATTGGTTGTTCTGTTTGGTAGCTACGTGGGTCCACGTACAAGAGTGTTTGTCAGAGATAATCGAGAAAATATTATTGTAATGATGCGAGAGACATACACAGTATACTTGGCATGAGCGAGCATCTTGCCGGTCTTGTAAAAAATCTTCGGACGCATTGGTTTTCAGCGTTCTGCTGAAACCAAGGGACAAGAGGGGTGAGTTCAAGTTTGAAGCGATCTCAGTGAACTTTTCATTCTTCCAGCTCAGTGTAATGAAATTTGAAAACTTCGACGTTGGAACTGAACACTTGCTGAGATAGTACTTACCTACAAATATATGATTATTGAATAAGTCTACACAAAATATAATGGCGATCTATGTTACTTAACTTCGCAGTGACTAGGAAGCCCAGACTCTATCTTTACCTATCTTCTTATTGGTAACGATACCCAAATGGTGCCAAACGGGACCCTATTACTAAGGCTCCACTGTCCGTCTGGTCTGTCCGTCCGTCCATCCGCCCGTCCGTCCGTCCGTATGATCGTTCCGTCCGTCAGCGGGTCCTAGAACACGAACCGTAATAGCTGAAATAAAATAAATAAAAGTTGAAAATTTTCACAGAATGTGTAATCTGTTGCCACAACCACAACAAATACTGAAATACGAGAGATATTCCAAATTAAAGGGGGTCCCCATACAAAAGACGTGTTTTTAGTTTTCTTTTTGTTTTTGTTTTATCGTTTTGAGTGCTTAAGTTGTGTTGTACGATGGTACGGTACCCTTCTTGTGCGATTCCGACTCGCACTTAACCGAATATTTTAACACACTTTTATAAGCACCACCTGTAACTAAATAACTATAACATCGTGCAACAAAAAACAAAGTAAGTATTTAAATGTAATGAATGTACTACGTCCGATAAGTAGGTACTTATATCTCTTTCTATACAGGGAGCAAACATGCATTTATGTTTGATTTGAACTCCCTCAACCACCTCAACTCTGCGTTCGACTCAATCAGTAGTTAGTAACGAGTAATTAGTCCCTTTCCGGAAGTAAAGCTTCCGCTTCCGCGCCCTGAAATATCGCCAATCGTGCATAATAATTGATCACGTTTGCCAAATTATTACAATCTAGTTTGTGTAATTTCGATTCGGGACGTGCAGCTGCCTCTTGCTTGTTGGACTTTGGAGACGCCCCAGGCTTAAAAGGGTATTAATATAATACAACAGAATACCTACGTCCATCTGGGAATTATTTATCGGTTTACCAACTGGCCAGGGAAATAATTGTACCAGTTCTGTAGCTGCAATCAACTCATCATTAAAGCTACTTTGATACGACACTAAAGGCCTTACTAGGGTTTGGTATATACTTACTTACTATTAGTTATTCTTTGATAGGCCATAACAGAAGGGCGCGGGAATAAAAGGTGTCATAAAATTTTACAATTTCCGATAAATGGTTTTATGTTCTGATTAAAAAATCATGGTTCGAATCGCTGTACACAAAGGCTGGTATTGTCCTTACATGTGACCTAGATTCCCTTAGTCTGAGTGACGGCCATAAGGTTCCTTCGTCTAATATTATCAGAAATATTTTCAGTGAAAAAATAAACCTAATAACCTAATTGTCCTTAGATAGGTAACTTTAGGTAGCTTTTTATTACTTTAGGTGGCAAATGGTAGCAATTCTTAAATGGACCAGACGCTACATACATACAACTGGCCATTCTTTCGATTTCGGATCTTTTTAAGTACTTTCCTACCTACCTAAGTCATGCCTGGCATGACTCATTGGGTCGGGATCCAAAAAAGAAGCTTGTACTTATAGGAGGCCATTTGTCACTCAAGGTTAATTTGTGTTTTCAAATCCAAATCCAAATCCATAATTTATGTAAGTAATGTCATTTTATTAAATAACTTCTTCAAGTAATAAACGGCTGCAAATGGCATTCCAATATTCCGATAGTTCGCAAGTCTCCAGACAGGTGGCAAATTACCTCAAAGACGTAAACTAAACCAAATTGAAAATTCACTCGACTTACTAAGTTCAACCCACTTTAGGGGACTCGGTTCTCGATGACCTTTAACGCGTATGTTTTGTGATGTCATGATTGTCTTCAAAATAGTCCCGACCGATCGGTAGTCACACCGTTTTACTACACCAGTACTATACGGAGAATTTTTCTCACACACCGCCAGCAAACCGACACACCCTTGACCATAAAAAACAAAAGACGATCGATTTAGAGATGTACATAGCCGCCTTTTCCCAGATGAGGTGGCAGAGGCATAACTTCGATTGAGTGTGAGAAACCAGACGACAATGTCGCTGCATTATCGAAGGAAAGAGTCGACGTCAGCGGCATGATGGAATGATTCTTGCGCATTCGATATAGGATATCTACACCTATATCGAGTGATTTTGTATGGGAAGTAGTAACACCATCAACAACTGAAAGTTGTCACTTGTCACTCGCCCAAGAACTGACAAAGCTATTATGCTTTTGAGCACCACTTTATTTGAGCAGCATTCTGTGTACCATTAGTCCCATTAACTCCTACTTAATCGCCGATAGACGAACTTTCCCAACCGCAACGTTCAGGCTTAGCTTAGCCTTTAACAAAAACTTCAGCACTCCGTTTACGACAATCTGAATTGGACATCAAGCTCGGCCCCGGGATTAGAACGACAACCTAGATTAGGGATGTCGTTTCACGATTCCAAGATATTTTGGAGGGAATTTGAATTACGATTTTAGCCGGAATTGAATTTTGCTGCAATGGTAAAACGTCAAAAACCTTCTAATTATTATGAAGGTACTCGGAAAAGTCTTTAATTACTACCTGATTTACAAAAATCCGCGCCTTTGAGACTTGAAAAGAAAAATAAAATCGGTCAAGTGCGAGTTGGAGACTCACACGAAGGGTTCCGCACCATCGCACAAGAAAAAGTACAAAAAACATATTTCTTATATGGGGACTCCCTTATTTTTTATTATTTCGTGTTGCTCGTATTTTTTACTGCAGCGGCAACAGATATTTATCTATTTTATTTATTTATTAATATATTATTTTTGCCTTGACAGCCAAAGCCACAATGACACAAATTACATAATAAAATACTTACAATAGAAATCATAGATTAATACAGATTAATTGCAAATAAGATAGAAATCACAGTATTGTATAAATTCTGTGAAAATGACGAATAAATGTGATATACACGTTCTATGAAAATTTCAATTTTCTAGCTATTAGCTGTTCGTGAGATAGAGCCCGCTGACGATCAGACAGACAGACAGACAGACAGAAGTCAGACGGACAGCGGAGGCTTAATAACGGCACCCTTCGGGTACGGAACTCTAAAAAGGAACTCTGTTATGAAAAAGCTTTTAATTATCTTTTTTTCATCCACGAAAGTGTTTCCTGCCACCGCACCGCTATAGACCTTCGCTAAGGGCCACCTCGTTACGAAACAGATGTCGACCAAATGTCGACTTACGTTTATTGTTACTGAAACATCCCGCGTCGGAAAATCGAAATATTTACACGGATAACTCGGAAGTCGTAAAAATATATTCCTGTCACTTTCATGTTTATTTTGAAAGGAAAATACATATTTAGCTTTCGACGTTAGTAGTGAGTAATGTAATATTTGTCTACATAACAAAACAAAAACAGGATGTTTTGAAATAGGGAAGCAGAAGTTATGATAAAGGGTCATTTGAGGGCGTGTGTGAGGGTGTGTGTGTGTGTGAGGGTGTGTGTGTGTGTGAGGGTGTGTGAGGGTGTGTGTGTGTGTGTGAGTGACCTATAAACCTATATTAAATGCATTCGTAGTTTCAAGTAGCAAGGCATGGAATATTGGAACTATTGTATGAAAGTTCTTTTTATAGAAGAACCAATTTACAAATGTGTAGGCCTTATTGATCGTTTGAAGTCCAACGCATGATTTTTACAACACACGTCATCATTAGACATGGAGTATTATCTGCTCTTTTTTGTTGCGTGTAATAGGAAATCAAGCTCAAATTATTCTGTACATTATAAACAATGGTGGGAATTTCGTGCTTAAATTGGTATGAGATTGTGTTTGTTTGGTCAAAGCGACTCATATGGCATGATAGACTAGGGATGGAGTTACCTCGGGGCACCGCGCTCTAGAATCCATATTGCACTCGTTTGTAATATAAAAATGTAATATAAAATATTACCTACCTACCAAGAACTGCCATTGAATAACGATTTTACTGTCTACGAGCTTGAAATAAGAATGATTCAAAGTCTGTACAAGATGCTGCAAGTCTTGTATTTTCCCATTCTCTCTGGAGTCCGTAGATAAGAATAACAAATTGATTTTCCAATGTTTCTTTCAGAATTCAGAAATTTATACCCTATTTTCGCGTTCAGTCGAGTAATTCAAATTTTTCAGTGCGATAGTCTCTATTGCTCACAAAATAAGTACGATACTGAGCCCATAAGGTGTATATAGGAGGAGATCGTTACTGTATTCTTGTGCATCTACTTACTTCATTTCCGCTTCCTTTCAACTCCTGCCTGGCTATCATTTCTTTCCATTTCCCTTCTCTCTCCATTGTGCTCGAGATGTATTGTCGGACGGCGGCCACTTATTGTCTACATTACACGTCTTCGTGAGTCCATACATCCTGAATTTCATATCGACGAGTGCGACACGTAGCAAATAACAAACAGCCGATAAATCTTCTACTGGAGCGAACATATTTGGGTAGAACCGGCTACATTGATAAATCGCCTCGTCTGTTGTGGCGCGGAACGCAGCAATTCTGAAATTCCGATATATTTATTATAGCATTTTCACCTTTCTTCACCTTCACAATAGAAGGTGCGATTTGTAAAGGCGAAGCGATAAACACGAATTATAACATAATAGCCGCCATTAGAGGGTTTTAATACCGCTGGTGCCGTAACATGTTACTGCACTAGGTCACGGGAGTGGAAAAGTTAATTCGTAAAGTAAAAAGCGAGTTTTTATTTCTCCTTCACCGGTTTTGATGAGAAAATTTATATTTATGAGGTTTTAAGTAATGCTACAAAATCCACACGGCAGAATTCTGAAAAGCGAGCCTGAAAAAGGTTAGGAAAAGTGGGGAAAATTCCCGCGGAAGGTCACGTGCTTGGCAAACATTTCGCCGAGGCTTACGGCTTACGGAGCACCGTAGATATATGAAATGACTCGAGTTGACTGATGAGATTTGCAGCGGGTCAAATGAATATTTAAAGGACATTATGTCGTATTACTGTGGGGTTAGGGTCGATTCGGGTGGCAGTGTGCGTGGGCCATGTCGCTACACCTGCGTTGTGCCCACTCCCGTTTTCATCCGGCGCAGATCCTTCCGTTCCCCCCTCCTCCTCTGCTGGCCCCCCTCGTCTCCCTGCCCCCTGCCCCCTCCTGATTATTCCGAACGGGCCGGGTCGCCTAGCCGGGCCCCGGGAGGCACTCACAATGTTGCCAGCCAGCGACCAATTTTCAGCCGATTCTGAGAGAAATAGCCCTCAAAGCTTTCCGCAGGGCAGTTTTAAAAACGTACCTAGATATCCTTGGTTATTCGTTCTCGATCTCGATGTTCTCGGCGCGCGTACGACTTGCCAAACCCCCCCCCCGTTTATGCCAAACTGATTCAGTAAACCTATTTCGTTCCCTAATATTAAAATTATAATTTAATGAAAAGCCTCTAAAAGAAGAGAAGAAGCCTCTAAAAGAAGACTCCAAAACTTATTTCGAAAATTCACTCTATGTCGACGCGACGACGAGACGTTTCAAAACCAGAGTATCAAAATTTCAATAAAGTGTAACGTGTGCGTTACGTCAGCAGGACCGCTACAGTCTAACATACATAATGTAAACGCCTTGACAAACTTCGTCCGCAAAACGCATTCAGGGGATATTCACCCGGCTCTGGTAACCCTTTTCTCAGGAGCAGGCTCGCAGCTTTGGCAGCGTCAGTCCGCGTGTGGTGGCGCGGCAAGTTAGTCGCGCGCCCCGCTCCCCCGCACCGCCCCGCGAACCCGCCGCAGGTACGCACCACCCTGTTGCGCGCTGTGCCGCAATGTTTATGTTGCTTGCTCCCTGAATCATCCCTATCGCCGCAACTTGGCATCGACTTTGACGCTCGACAAACTTCGCTGTAAAGTTGGCTTGTTTAATGAACTTATTATAGGAGTGGGGGTTTTGGCGGGAGTTTGCTGTTCGCTTTCTCGGTTAGCTGACAAAGGCAGAGCTGACGGTTCTCACAATAAAATCAAGTACCTATTTAGAAACCAGCGTTATTTTTTTTTTAATATTGATCTGATAGTAGGCTTTGATTGGAGTAAAAGTACGTAGTAAATCGATGTATTAATAAGCATAATCGGGTAATGTAGGTATCCAAAAAGTTAAAACAATAGTTGCGGCTATGAAATACGACTACATTCACAGAAAGCTACAGCCAGCCAGTACCTGTCCGGGTTGTAGGTCAAGCTGTGAAAATATAACTAGAATTGTAGGCGCTGCTGTATGTACCTCAACTTGCTAGGTAAAGTAATTCGAAACAACATTTTTATGCAACGGATGGAGAGGAGTAATTTGCAGAATCCATTCAATGATGACATGTGCATCATTGGGTGTTGAAAGATATTTAATGATTGAACGCTGTACTCATTTTCAGCAATGGGTGCACGTACCTACTCGAACGTGGATAGAATTTTGAATGTATTGACTGAATCAATATTTTCTTTTAAAACACCGTGTATGATCGATTACATTTAAATATAAATATATATATATATATATATATATATATATATATGTACTTTACAAATAGTAAGTAAAGTCAGTAAAGCCTAATAAATGATGTGATAAATGGTGATGAATTATAAAAAAATAAATCGGGTCTAATACTTATATTTAGAATCTCTGACAATTATCACCATTAGTAATAAGTACATAATATATTCTAATAAGTGTTAGCCAAAGTTTTTTTTTTACAAAGTGTAACAGAAAAGTGTAGAGAAAGATCGGTTTCATAGTGGTTTTTGACGTGACAACGTCTTATAAATTGGTTTGCCGGGTGACACTTCAAGAAACTGCGTTACGCTCCGCTCACGTTATGCGCTCACAATGAGAGCGAGTGAGAGGCACGCGTCCCTTCCACTCGGGCATGGTTAGCCCGCCTAAGAGCGAGAGAGACAGACATAAAAAGTGAAAGGCACGCGTCGCACGCAAATGTATTGCAAGTTATTGTATGTATATTTGTATATAAATACGTATGTATGTGTAAAGGTAAAAATAAAATTTTGTTAATATGAAATTCAGTGCGAGATTCTTTGTATAAATTAATGTTTTAAATATAATTCTTTGTATAAATAAATGTTTTAAATTGTTACTATTATTTCATCCTTCTTCCTACTATACGAATGAATATTCACATTAAAATTATTTTACCACTCAAAGTCGTTGTCACGTAAAACTTTCACCCGTATACCGACTTTACAGGCAACCAATTTTTTTTTTCAGGACAATGAACCTATCAATTCTAACATCCCTACACCTTTTCGTTACACCATGATTGTGTATTTTTAACTCTGAAATGATAAACAGACTCAAAAGGGCACGGGATGAGGAGGTGACCTTTCGGTTTCGGGTAGTGGGTGTTATGATTTTAATATTGTAAATATTCATTGAATTTATTATAGGCTCGCTTTGTACGGCCCTGGAGAGAAGCTCAAAAATAATGTTTGTTTAAGATATTACATTATTATTACTGTCGTAAAATAGGTATACAAATCGCAATGTTTTGAAATTTTCGTAATAATCCAGTCAATGAATTCTCAGAAAGGGGTATACATAGAGTGCCTGGAGGGGGGCAAAGCTGACTTCAGGGATGGGCTTGGGGCACTTAGGAGGTAAACATCCTAAAAGTACCTGAACCTGAGACGCGAGCTGAAGGGAGGGGGGGGGGGATGCCCGGAAGGCCTGAAATTTTGACTTTGTTTGGTTTTTCGCTTAAAACTAGAAAACTGTAGGTTCTAGAAAAAAAGTATACCTCCTAAGGACCCCAAATCCATCCCTGAAGTCAGCAGCTTTGCCCCACTCCACACACTCTACAATAATTCATTGACGACTATAAATCAAGGTGTAAATGAATTAACGCAAAATGAGAAATTAATTTGTTTGTTAGGGACGTCATTATCTCTGAGCAACTTTCATTATG